>JASDQU010330728.1:3437-14486 GCA_032191745.1 Picea mariana | reverse complement strand
CTTCGGCCTATGGTTGGGTGACGAAGGTATCGTCAATGGTAAAACGAGCACACCATCTTCTATATTCTAACATTGTGCACATTCAACAACAAGGCCACTCTATTCATATCTTCGGTGGCAAAGTTGAAATAAGGAAGGTTTCCAACAACATGGTCATTATGACAACCTGACAAGAGTGGAGAATGAAAGATTGTTGAAGTTGAAAGGGACATTTGCTCATGCACAGAATTCTGCATATCTCTCTCATCATGATGAAGGTGCATTGCCATCTAGTCTCTTATGGCATGCTAGATTTGGACACATTAATTATGACAGCCTTCATTTGTTGAAAAAGAATGGTTTTTTTGGTTTGCCTACTATTCCTAGGAAATTGAAGCAACGTCATGCTTGTATCCTTGGAAAACATAGCAAACAACCTTTCCATGATTCCACTTCCAAAGCATGTAGAAAACTTGGATTGATACATTATGATTTGTGTGGCCCCATGCATGTTCCATGTGCTAATGGCAATAAATATATCATGTCTTTTATTGATGATTACACCAAGATGTGTTGGGTGTACTTGTTCAAAGATAAATCACAAGCTTTTGAAACTTTTAAAAATTTTCATGTATGGATCCAAAATGAAGCTCGATCTCATATTGGCACTCCTCGTACTGATAATGGAAGAGAATATACATCTAATGAATTTGAAAACTATCTTTGCCAACATGGGATTCAACATCAAACCATTGTTCCATACAATCCTCAACATAATTGTGTAGCTGAAAGAATGAACAGAACTCTCTTAAATATGGTTCGCTCCATGATGTTTTTCAAAAATGTGAAATTGATGTTTTGGGTTGATGCAGTTCTATGTCCAATATATGTGAAAAACAGGGGTCCATTTCATGCTCTTGGGAGCAAGACTCCTCATGAAATGTGCTATGACCACATTCCTTCGATGAGGCACCGCAGGGTCTTTGGTTCTACCTTCTATGCATTAATTCCTAAGGAGCAAAGAAACAAGCTCGATGCAAGGAGTCAGAAGTGCATCTTCTTAGGGTACTCAAATACCAGCAAGGCATATCATCTATACAATGAGGTAAACAATAAGTTCATTCTTTCCATAGATGTGATTTTTCTTGAATCCTTCAAGAATGACAAAACTGTTGAGCAACAGCTTGATCATCTCTCATGTAAAGACATATCATGAGTTTGATGATGAGATTCCACATCTTGAAGGGGGGATCCCTATCTTGCTTCAATCTCTGGAATCCCCTTTTGAAGCACCATCTCCCCCTCAGGAAGAAGTTTCAGCCACTTTATCAGAACAGGAAATTCATTTGGATGATGTGATTGAGAGGATTGAAAGGCCGAACCTTGATGGAAATACAACACCATCTCAATCAGTGGAGCAACCTGGACCATCTCAGAAAGATCCACCAAAGTGGCTCATAAAGGCACTTGAAAGTGTTCATCCTGATGAGATTAGAAAGACAGGAACTAGAAGTTCTACAAGACAATATGGAGGTGATGTAAATAATTCAGATTCAGGTGATGTAGATGATATGGATGTTTCATATGATTATTAATCGAATTTATCTACTAACTTTGAACCAAGTTCCTTTGAAGAAGTTGCTTCTCATGATGAGTGGAAAGAAGCCAACATTAACATGAGCATTAAGAGTTTGCATTCATGATAGTAATACATTAACTTTGTAAATGCAAGTTTCAATGAAAAGTTTGGCTTTTTCCACGTAATGCATTTCCAAGGGAATCCCACCAAGCACTTCCCCTCATTTCAAGGATGGTACCAAGGGTAAACCAGATTTTGTAGAAGCTCAAAGCTTTTGTCAACAATATACTTATTAAGAGTTCAACATATCACTTGCAAGAATTGAATCATAAGGAGAATAACACTCCTCTCAACTGCCAAGCCTAGACCCAATTGACATCAATGAAAAGTTTGTTATCTGAAGGTTTGATTCGAGATATTCTCAAATGATTGGATAAATAATTTGCAGGCAGGACCAAGCTTGGGATCAAGTTTCTGACTTGCAGGACCGAGGATGGAGTCAAGTTCTTGGCCAACAAAGAAGAGGAATGCATAGGAATGATATAAATATTTGTTGTGTTATATCATAAAGAACATTATATTTGGCATTATTCTACTACTTACTATTGAGTAGTAGATAGCAGATAGCAACAGGAAATGGTCGAGAAGGAAAGGGCAGGCCTCTGTGTAGAGACAGTTTGTAAGGAAAGGAAGATTCTTTGGAATTAGCGCAATGTAAATTCTTGGGCATAGTGGAATGCTTTTTGAAATATTGTGTAATGCTATGTCATGTTCTATTCGCTATCATGTTGTTGTTTCTGCTCATTATTTGATTCTATAATTTGTATAACTGAGTATTCAGAAATCAGATATAAAGTAGAATACAAATTCCATAGTAAGTAAAACATTTTATTTTGTAAACACAAAATGAAACAAACTTCATTCTTATCTCTTAAAAATGGAAAATATCGAAATTATTACATTGTAGAAATTTGATTTGAGATGTCACAATGTGCAAGATCTGCAATTAAAAGTCACATTTATATGATTATTCAAAAATCTCTAAGTCCCACCTTTGATGATCGAAATCCATGGCAAAGGACCACAAGTTGTCTTGAGCCAGTATCATCTAATACTCCCACCAATTTCTCTCCATGCTTGTTTGTTAATGTGATTCTCTCCTGCACTACCACTTCAAGATCAATGCTTCCCAGTCAATGTTATGCAAAAACAGAACGAATATAGAAAAAATAACACTAAAGATCAAAGCACAGGATTTCAGTAAAAATAATAACAAGTTCTTCAAAAAATAACCTTATATCAAATACCAATATTATATTAAGAGCACTATTACGAAATAAGAGAGGAGGATTCTGCTTCCAAAAGATGGTATTAGAGCCAAAGAAGTTATCTCATAACCGAATATAGAAGATAATAGCTACATGATGAGGAAATTTCCCACAAGTGAGAAGGGTGGTCCACATGTACATATCAGCCTACATGCAAAAGTAGGTTATGGCTTAACCATGGAAATAAATAACTATGGCTGAATTGGAATCCTAATTTAGATCATTTGGGGGATAAAAGAAATAAACCTAAGATTAGGATGAGGCTAGGAAGGTGCCCCTCCTTTGTACAGCACAAATACAATGGCTCCCATTCAATGAGTATGGTAAAAAAACTTCATATCAGTTGRGCCCTGTTATCCACCAAGTTGCACTAGGATGGACTTGCAAATGAGCYGCCAAAGATTGAACAACTACTTGTTCAAAATTCAAAGTTCAAAAGTCCAACCARCCATTATGGCCCCTTTTTAACTTTTTTACCACATTTCCATACCCTGTGGGGAATTGTAATAAGAGGTGTAGCATGATGAATTTTGTAAAAGGCTTAGCCTCCTAAGACTTAGACATGAGTGTATTACTCTAGGGTGTTTTTTTTACTTGTTAATTATATTTTGTTGTTCAAGCGATTTATAATTTCCGAGTTTTTTCACTCAATTCCTCCAAAGCTGGAGTAAATACTCGTGGTTAGGCCTTAGCATGGTCTTCTAAGCCTAGTGTCTAATGTATATTACCATGCTAATCATCCTCCTAGAGTCTCATGGAAATGTGCTAAGTCCCCCTTAGCCTTTTTAAAGTTTTATGCCAAAATAAAATTTCCAACAAAATTAGGATATTTTAATTGTAAATAATTCATAAGTTAAATAAGTGGTACTAGGAGGCATTATATGCCTTGGGGGTATTCATTTTTAGACTAGGAATACCCACTTTGTGAGTGAAATTAGAGATTTTTAATCACTTAAAATCAATTTTACTCACTTTTGGTCAATAAAAGACAAATAAAATCAGAAAAGTCAGCAAATGCTATTTTCTGGGAAACATGTTGGAGACATGTTTCAAGTTAACTCACCCTCACTTGAGTTCACTATGCCTTTGTAGCACTGAAGGATGAGTTTGGGGTGAGTTATGTGGGAGATAACTTGAGTTATGAGGAGTTCTCTTTAGGAGGTGTGCCCCTCTTAGGAGAGGTGGCACATTCTTGAGGAGGGTACCCACCTCTTGAGAGGTGGCACCCTCCCCCTTGACCTCACTCTCACACTTGGCGCATTATTGGAGTTTGTGAAAGGTGGCAGCCCACATGTTCACACTTGGCTCCTCTTCACCTTCCAAGTGGTGCACCCTCCCTCTCCAAGTGGTGCGCCCTCCTCCCTTGGGATTTCCACCCTCTTGCCTATATATTGGAGCTCTCTCCTTCATTGTAAACTAGTTAGATTAGGAGAAGAAATGTTGTTGTAATGATTTCAAGCTATTGTGAAATAAAGAATTGAAGACTTTGGAGGTCGCTCTTGTTGTCTTGAGCAAATGTGTGGATGCCATTGTTCCATTTTATGTGTTGAGGTTATGGTAAACTTATTTCTTGCAATTATTTTATAGTCAATTTATCCTTGAATAGTAACATATTAGTGAGCTTGCTTGCATTGCTAAATCTTGTTAATTCTAACATATTAGATCTATGATTTCATACTCTTCTTGCTTGATTGACTTGTTTTCTAGATCTTATGTGTAGGAGGTGGATGCATCCACTGTTGACGAAGTTCTTTGCAGGATTCTCCAAGTTTGCAAGGCCTTTGAATTGAAGGAGTGGAGGGCTCTAGTTGAGTCTCCAACATCTTATTTTTCCTTCTACAGGAATGATTTCCCTCTTCATTACATCAAACGGACTCCATAGCCCAAGATATTGTTCCATCCAGCAATCTTTTCTCTCTTTCTCAAACAAGTTTTGATATTTTCCTGTTACTTCTCTATTTGCATGCAAGATCTAAATCTTTGTCTTATTTCAAAGTTGAATCTAAAGCAAGTTTTATTTGCATGCATAAGATAAACTAGATCTAAGTTTGTACTTTCAAGTTTCATTTAATACTTAGATCTAGCATAGGAAAAGTCTCCTTTTAACATGCTTTTTTCTTTCAAAATTTTTAGAGGTTAAAAGGTAGTTCTTTTCAAAGTAATTTCACATTCATATTTGTCAATTGAAGTGCCTTTACATTGTTGTTTTAAAACAGCAAACAAAGACCCTAAGGAGACAAGTTTTTTAGCTTGCTCTTCTTAGTTCCATTTGCACATTTTCTTTAGCATTTTACTTAGAATTTTTTGGGGGTTTACTAACATAAGTCCAAGACACTTCCAAAGTGTTTTTGGGCATCTTTTGCATCTATTTGTTTGTTGTTTTGTGCATATTTGCGAATAGGCAAGGGGAAACTCTGTCTGTTTTGGGTGGATTTGGACTTTTCGGGACCCCCAAGAGCACCCTCTTGATCAATAAACTCATTGTAAACTTTGTAAACACTTGTGGACCCCTAATGAATGGTCACAAGTCACTCCAAAAAAGAGCTTTGTAATTTCATTAATAAAAATAGTGGGGCTTCAAGCTCCCACTCTTCATCCCCCCAGGCGGGGGCAGTGTTTTGGTGATTGTGTCAATTTTTGCAATTTTACCTTAGATTCAACTTTCACATCTAAGTAAGCTAAAATTAACCTTATAATTCATCACAAAGCACTACAACACTTAGTTTAGATTTCAATTTGGGAAAGTAATTTTTAATTGCTAGTTTAGTTTCCTTTCAGCAAGTTTTCTTTATTTTGGAGCAAATAAACCCATCCCCTCAGCTCCACTGCAAAGAGGCTGGACAGTGTGGACAGTAGTAATTAAAAAACATTTACTTTTATGCAATTTCAAGATGGCAAATAAACCCATCTCCTCAGCTCCCCAATGTATGCTCTGAACCCTTGTGAGCCTAGCTCGATCTAGGGAACTCATCAGAACCGGGGTTGGTCAGTGTGGATCTAGTTTAACTTAGGACAATCTCAAAAAGCTTCTATTGTTTGGTTTGGAAAACAACCATCTAAAGGGAGTGTGTGAAGTCATGAGGAATACCTCGGGCTTGTTCCCCTCCGTGTTGGACATCTGACACCTTTAGTGAGTTTGTTGGTGAAACTATTGGGTTTCGGCAAACTCTCCGCAAATTTCCACTCTAAGGAATAGTCTCTTGAGAGGCCACATCTTAGATTAGATTTGCTTTCTTTCACTACAATCTTTACAAGCAATTTCATAATAATAAATTCACATTAATCTACCTTAAAACTTTCAAGGACATCTCCACAGGATACTTTACACTTTCAACAGCATAAGCACAATATCTCATTATTTCGCACTGGTCTCATCATTTCATATATATAAAGTCATTTGCTTCAAGTACATTTATTTTCCAAGCATTGTTGTTTTATCTTGAAGTATTTCCTTCAATTATTGTCATTTACTTGTATTTTACCTTTTATGCAAGTATCTCATTATTCATAAGTGATTGTGGTGAATGATTGATATATGCTCTTAGAGTAGATTGATTTTGTGTATTGTCTTTTGCAATAAACTCCTAGACTCTTTCCCTTGTACTTAGTTTAGTTCAAGCCTTAGATTACTTTCTTTAGGGACTACCCCCCTTGGCTTCGCCAGGAGTTGGCCTAGACGAAGGAGTTGAGGATTAGGTGACAGCACCTTAACTCGAACTTGCCCCCAAGGACACACCCAGTGGATTGAAGGTTTCTCCACATTCATGAGGTGTGTATAAAGGCGGCAACAAGCCCATAGTAGGGAAGCCTAACCAATAGGTAAGTCATCCCAGAGGGTATATAAAATTGCACTTGACTAGTATAAAAAGCCCCACTTATCCTCATTCTATAATCATCTTATCAATCATGCACAACACAACAAATACCATTTCATAATGCTTGAGGAATAGTTATAGTTAAAGGACAAGAATTTTTCTAGAAGAAGGAATTGCATCAACTTTGAGAGGGGCTCCAAAAGGAGGATGGAATCTAAACCTTGATGGGACTTTGAAGGGAATCTAGGTAAAGTGGGGAAGGAGTAATAAGCCGCAACAATGGCAAAACTTAGTATATTATGAAGGCTCTAGTGCATCCTTTAGTACCAGGTTAAATACAACACAACAAATACCATTTCATAATGCTTGAGGAATAGTTATAGTTAAAGGACAAGAATTTTTCCAGAAGAAGGAATGGCATCAACTTTGAGAGGGACTCCAAAAGGAGGATGGAATCTAAACCTTGATGGGACTTTGAAGGGAATCTAGGTAAAGTGGGGAAAGGAGTAATAAGCCACAACAATGGAAAAACTTAGTATATTGTGAAGGCTCTAGTGCATCCTTTAGTACCAGGTTAAATACGATAGACTGATCATGTAGCTCCATCTTACCAAGTCCGAGTTAAAAGATATTATGAAAGAAGCAAACTCTAGGATTACAATTGATATGATAAATACAGTGTTACCCCCTCTCACCTAGGGGTAACTAGAGGAGATCATGTCTCATGGCCCGCAATGAAGGTAGTGTTCCCAACGATCATGATAATCAACATGTCCACAGAGATCAACCCAACAACCCCTCAGATGCCTCTTCCTCACCAGCAAAGCTCATCGCACTCAATCAATAAGGCTCATTGGGCGATGGTGGCCAACACATTATGAGGTACATTAGTCCTTGTTTCATGTAAAGTGTCATATTTAATACATCGGGCATTTGAACAATGATCATAAGTTGAAGTTGGATAATGAATCATGAGCCCAAAAGTTATGCTTTTTGCCTTGTTTCACCTTGGTGGCCATCCTGAGCATCCTAGTCCCATGTTGTCACTCCTGGGGAAAAGGGGTATTATTGGTGGTTCCTTGAAAGGGGTAGCATACCATTCATGATCTTACTTACCACTCTTCCATCATGGATCCTTCCATTCTCCCACATTTTGGGGAATGTGGTTACATGTACACCAAAAAGGGATGTACCTCATTCTCTATAATGTTCCTTTCCAAGTAGGAGCTCCGGAGAGGAGGGCTTAGTAGTCTAAACATACCCATTAGACTATAGCCAGGGAGAAATAAGGGAAACGGGGTCATTTGATGTCATTTTACTAGGAGATGTTATATTTCAAAAGTGACATTAAGTGAAAAGTGGAAAAAGCGCCTTTTAAGTGATTTTAGCCAAAAATAGAGGGGCACCTAAGTGAAGGAGCTAAATTTAGAGGTCAACGGAGAATTAGGGTTTTGGAAAGGTATATGAGGAGAAAAGCGACCTAATTCCTCATTATGCATCTTATGATTTGACAGTTGAGCTATAAGGAGATTACACAGGTTCAGGCAAATCAATGGAGATTGTGGATTCCAAGAGGAAGACACCGGTGGGTTGATTTCGATGTTGAGAGACACACCCTAGTCACCAGGAAGATCACCCAAATCTTTCATCGTTTTGCAGCAACAGTTTACAACTTCATACAGCTTGTGCGCACTTCATTAGGAAGAGGGCGCAAGTGTTAGGAGACTCTGAGGGTTAGCTCGTCCCGCCCCAGGAGAATTCATAGATTTCCTTCCGACCCAGTTGAGAGGAAGGCAGTGCACATCTTTTGAGCTATTACTCGTCAGATTCCGACGGAGGGTCCTCTTGGGCGCATCAATCAACCAATGAGGGCATAGCAGTTGGGGAGGATACATTTAGGGTTCCCGAGAGATCACCAGATCAGATCCAGGGAAACCCTTCTGACCCATTATAGAGGATACCAGGGCGCTCAGTTATCCACCAAGTTGCACTAGGATGGATTACATTGCGAGCCGCCAAAGATTGAACATTTTCATGTTCAAAATTCATAGTTCAGAAGTTCATGGTCTTTAAGACCAATCTTTTTCACGTTTCCATGAAAAATTGTAATAAGAGATGTTGCATGATGAACTTGAAAAAGGTCTTAGCCACCTTAGTTCTAAGTATGAGTTATACTCTGGAGTGTTTTTTCACTTGTTTATTATTTTGTCGTTCAGGCAATTTATAATTTATGAGTTTTTTCACTCAATCCCTCCAAAGCTGGAGTATATGCCCATGGTTAATCCTAAGCATGGATCTAAGCCTAGTGTCTAATGTATATTACCATGCTAAACATACTCCTAGAGTCTTATGGAAATGTACTAAGTCCCCCTTAGGATTTTTTAATTTTTTTAGTTAATTGAAAATTTGCCAGAATTTGGCAATTTTTAATTAAAAAATAAATATGTATTAGAAAAGTGGTACTAGGGGACTTAATATGCCATGGGGATGCTCATTTTTGGACCTAGACCACCCATATTACAAAAGTACCCGCTTAGTTGACCAAAAATAATAATTTTAATCACTTAAAAATTAAATTTGCTCAAAAAACCCAAAAAAGTCAATAAAATCAAAAAAATCAGCAAAAGCAAAAATCAAGGAAACATGTGGGGACATGTTGGAGACAAATAGAACTCCAAAAAGCTATGTGGCAACTAGTAGAAGACTTTCCTTGGTCAAAGAAATAAAGTGGGCAAGTTGTGAGTTGGTTATGAGCATGTGCTCAAAAGGAAGTGCACCCCTCTTGGAGAGGTGGCGCATTCTAGAGACAGCAGCCTACCTCTTGAGAGGTGGAGCCCCTCTACCTCTTGATTGTTTCACAAATGGCGAGTTGTGGAGTGTGGGGAGAGGTGGCAGCCCTCTCCCACACACTTGGCAGTTTTCTCATGACATTTGGTGCGCCCTCCCTCTACATGTGGTGCACCCCCCTTCACTTGGTTCCCTCACCTTTTGCTATATATTCAAGCATCCGCCCATTGCAATCTAGTTGGAGTTTGGGGATTGTTGCTTGTAGTTGTATACTATTGTAACACTTTTCATTCGGAATAAAGAGACTTTGGAGGTCAAGAAGGTGTGTTATACATGTGTGTGGATGCTTGATGTCAATTTATGCTTAATCTATGAGGTAATATTTGTCTAATTTCTTCTTTGGATTTGTTATATTGGCCTTTGAAAGGATGCTATCATCTTGTAGGATAGGATTTATCTAGCTTGTTGTTAATCCTATTGTTCATTTATATTTAGAGATTTTGATGTGTATGCATGTTTTGGTTAACTAACATACTCTTCAAGTTTCTTGTGTAGGTGACACCATTTTTGTTAACAAGTTTATTTGCAAGATTTTAAAGTTTACAGGTTCTCATAGCTTGGAGTGGTGATGAAACTTGCTTGTCTCTTCACAACTTCAAGGATCTAAAGACTCGGTCCCTCCTTARCTCATCTAAAGACTCCATTGCCCAAGGGTTCCAAGGCTAAAATTTTCTCCCTTCACTCTTTCTCAAAGAAAATCTAAATTTTTTTTGGCTATTTTGTTGGAAATGCAAGTAGCTTAGATCTATCTTTATTTCAAATTCCGAATATCTAAGTGTACATGTATAAGATAAACTAGATCCAAGTTTGTACTTTCAAGTTTCATCTAATTACTTAGATCTAGCATAGGAAAAGTCTCCTTTAGCATGTTTTTCTTTCAAAAAATTTAGAAGTTAAAGAATAGTTCTTTTCCTAAAGATTTTAATTCCATATTTGGCAATTAGAGTGCCTTTATATTGTTGTTTTAAAAAAGCAAAAAAAGGCCCTGAGGAGACAAGTTCTTTAGCTTGCTCTTCTTAGTTCATTTGCTAATTTTTACGCTAGTTTACTTAGTCAATTTTGGGGCTTTCCTACTAATAACCAAAGACACTTCCAAAGTGTTTTTGGGCATCTTTTTTCTTTGTTTGCTTGCTGTTTTGTGCAGGTTTGTGAACAAATAAGAGGAAATTCTGTCCGTTTTGGGCAGATTTGGAGCATCCGGGACTCCCGGGGGCACCCCCTTTCTACAATAAACATTGTAAAGACTTGTGACCCCCCTAATGAATGGTCACAAGTCACTCCCATAAAGATTTGTGCAAGTTCTTTAATAAAATCAGTGGGGCTACAAGCTCTCACTCTTCATCCCCCCTGGGGGAACGGTGTTTTTGGTGTTTGTCTCAATTTTTGCAATTTTAGTTTAGATTCAACTTTCATAACTAAAGATAAGTTAAAAGTAATATTTCAATTCATCACAAAGCACTGCAATCTTCACATAGATTAGATTTCAATTTGGAAAGTAACA
>JASDQU010330727.1:0-10845 GCA_032191745.1 Picea mariana | reverse complement strand
CTTAAAGCATCTCTTCACTCAAAGGGATCTTAATGACAGACAGAGGCGATGGAGTGAGTTTATGAGTGAGTACGATTTTGGAATTTTGTACATCAAAGGAAAGGAGAATGTGGTTGCAGATGCCTTGAGCAGGAGACCACGTGTCTTCTCTTTGGTACCCTTAAAAGTTAGTCTAAATGAGCATGTGTTGGGGAAACTTCTTGGAGATAGTTGGTATTTAAAGGTTACTTCAACCCTCCAAAGTGGGAGATCAAGTTTTCATTCGTATTAGGCCTAATAAGAGTACCATTCGGTTCGGGAAGGGGACAAAGTTGTCACCTCGATTTATAGGACCGTTTAAAATCCAAGAGAGAACTGGACCCGTTGCCTATCGTCTCATACTGCCACCCCACTTGCATAAAACTCATAATGTTTTTCATGTATCTGTTCTACGTCATTATGTTGTTGATGAATCTCATAAACTGAATTGGAAGGAATTGCAGGTATCGGATGCAGGACCTGTTATAGGATAAATCGGTAAATGCGGACATAAACTAATCTCCCTAGATCCACCTGGATCTAGAACAAAACAAGACAGGACATGGCGCTTTCCCTAAGTTACAATCATTGAATTTACTACCAAAGAAGGAATCGATGACATACCTTTGAATCTTGCTTCCTTATATTTTTGGTGTCCCTGCTTCTCTCCGATGCTCTTGTGCTATTGATCCTGCAATGAAACACAAACCAACCAAAGCGAAAGAAACAATAATATATTCAATGAAAACTTAAACATGTGATCAAGGAGTCATGTAATAAAATGAGAATGATTTTATGGGAAAGAAACATTCCATTGTATTATATAATGTGGAAGAAAGATACAACTAGATGCCTTGATGTTGTCAGGTTCCTTCCAACAGTTCCTTGCTACCCACACACTTCTTGCTCCAAGGATTTTAAGACCATGGATCTGATAGCTACTCACAATCTATCTTGACAAAGCAAAGCTCAATCCAACTTAAATTTCCTAAGATCAATCCAACTAACTTTCTCCATGAGAGCTCCTCTCCTTTTATAAGATGAAGAGGATAAGGTGAGGAGGTTAGGATGATCCCACTAAATCATGAAAGCGATTAATATCCAAACCATTCAGAGGTCACCTCACCATAGAAGCTTCTCCTTCTAGAAGCATCAAGAAAATGATCATTTTTCCCACGTACGAAGGCCGTTGCACCCAAGCTGTAATGCAGCCCGCAGAAACTCCGCGACCTAGCTATAGTGCAACCTACGAAAATCAGGCATTTCCACACCCTATGTATAGAGTAACCTGCAGAAATATTCCTTAATAGGGTTTTTACAAAGGAAAATCCAATTTCTTCTCTCAGGCAAAGTTCTTCTCCCTTCTTTCTTTAGGAATTCAAGCCACTGCCCCATTTGAAGGCAACAAGTAGGTTTACATCATTAACATTCATAGTGGTGACGAAAATAATGTGTAACAAAGATCCCCCCAAAGTATGAAGTTAGAATAGAGTGATAACTGATATACTTTGTCGAGTGTGTGTAGGGAACAAGGAAAAGTCAGTCGGAAACCTACCAACAAACAAGGAAATACAATACAATAATATATCATCACTGAGGTAGGCATTCCCATACTCAGAATACAAATGACTCAAATCATAAATTCTGACATGTGGAGATCCATGTCAAGTAAGACGGGTCATGGCCACCAAACATACATTGTGGATCCATGCCAATATGACTCAAATCTGAACATAGCCACCAAAAATACATTGTGGATCTATGTGTTAAAGACTCAAATTTGAACATAGCCATGAGACATACAATGTGGATCTATGCAACAGTACAAACTGAATATACTCCAACGCAACCTGAATCTGTGAGGAAAAATTCAGGGTCTTCATCTCCACCACTCTATAGTACGAATCTAACCATGCAAATACATGTGTTGAAGTCGACCATGGTAGAAACCACTTGATTACAGGTCATTAATGTATACTGTTAACAAGTGCGATGGAAATCACCATTAATGTCAATGACTCCTAAGGTACCTTAGTACAATCCAATGAATGCAAATAAATGAGTTGAAGTCAAGCACTCGATAGAATCTCTCGATCAGGGGTCAATAATGAAAACCCACTGTTGAAAGTGAGGAAACCTGCCATTGAGGCATGCAAGTTTCAAGGTACCAATTAGTTTCTAAGTCTAATTCCTGGATAATGAGTTGAAGTCAACAGGAAAATACTCGTCATAGGAGGGCCTTAATGTATCCCCCATTAATGACATGAAACGAGAAACAAGATTTGATGTAGATCAGAGTAACAAGTGATTCGGGACTGACTCAGGGATGGCCGACGCAATAGAAGGCTTAAGGACTATAGAAATGGCCGACGCAATAGAAGGATTTATGGGTTGAACATCTCTTTGAACATATTGACGACACAATAACTTTCTTGGAAAAAACTGAGTCAACAACAAAGATCACAGACCAATTTGTAATCTTATAAAGAAGTATGATCAAGAGACAAGCGGATTTTCCAACATAGACACAAAGCGAGTGAAAGGGTGTCATTTTCAAAAGAGACTCTTCCATAGAATACAGGTTTAGACACATTTCTTTTCTAATTTTTCCCGCACCATTACTGGCGAGTACCTCTTTATTTTTATGCAAGATTGAGGAGGATAGCATATGCTTTGCAATGTAAGCTCATCCTTCGGATGAGTCCCTCAGAGTATGTTTAACAAACCCTAGGAAGGAGTGGTTCGGTCCCATATGGGTCTTTCAATGTTTGTTTAATGAGTCCAAAGAAAGAAAAGTCAGGTGGTTTTTCATGTTTACAGAGTCTGAAAAACACTTAAAGAGAACCCTCTCATTTCTTTTTTCGTAAAGTAGTCTGATGAGACCAAAAATGAGATAAAATATCGCTCAACAGACGCGCTTTCTAATACTATAACGAGCATGAAAAAAACAAGGTCACTCGACAATTTTTTCATGTTTAGAGAGTCTGAAAATAGCTTAAAGGTGACTCCAGGTGGTTCCTTTTTTCGTGTAACCTTTATGAATCCAAAAAAGTGATAAAAGTATACTCGGTTACATTATCACGTATTTACGAGCACGAGAAAGAACAAAGACTAATCTTGGTAACTTGTTCTCATGTATTTACGAGCATGAGAAAGAACAAAGACTAAACTCAGGATTATTTTTCATTTTTACGCAAGCTTTAAAACAAAACAAAACTATGCTTGGGCCTGGTTTCATTTTTACACAAGCTTGAACCAGAGGAAACTATGCTTGAGGTAGCTAGTTTCATTTTTACACAAGCTTTAACCATAGAAAACTATGCTTGTGACTTCCCAACGCATGGTTGGGACTTAGCCCCCAGCTTAAGAAGCTAGTGGCTCAACTTCAGCATGAAGTCTAGAGGCTGGAAGCATTTCCCCCAAGCTTCGTTTCATTCAACTACAAAGGTGAATGAAAGGAAGCTTCAAATACTAGACAAAGGACTTGACTCAAACAGAGAGGGGGAACAATCTATTTCATTTTTTAACAAGCTTGACACAGGAAAATAACTATGCTCGTGAATCCAGTTTCAATCCCTAGACCTCTGTTTCATTTTTTAACGATCTTGACACATAAACAAGAACCATGCTCGTAATCTTTGTTTCATTTTTTAATGTGGTTGCCACAGAGATGAAAAAACTATCCTCGTAACTGGTTTCATTTTTTAACGAGCTTGAAATTAGAAAACCGTGCTCAACAACTCTTCTTGATCATGGCTTCCAAGAGGACAATGCTCTGGAAGGACACCATGTCAAGGAACAAAACTCGGTCATGGCCTCTAAAGAGATCTTCACTGGATGGAAGAAAAACACTCTGGAAGGACACCATGTCGATGGTCGCAATAGGGGTAAGGAGATCATGCTCTAAAAACCCTATTGAAGAAATCACCATGTCGACTTTAAGATCTAATTCATCAGAAGCCGAAGTCATGGGAGACAATGCCACATAATTGACCTGTGGCAGTGGCGATACCGTCTACATATAAGAACCATTTATGGAGTTCATTGAGTTGATGGTCAAGTTAGGGCCAACAAACGAAAGTTGATCAATAGTCACCATTCTTCCATCGCGGGGGAAAGATATCACGCGAAAAAGAGTGAACACAATAGCTTTCATGGTATAGACATAATCCCACCCAAGGAGTAAAGTGAAATCCAAGGGGTCTTGGACTACCATGAAATCAATAAAGACATTTTTCCCTCCCAAGGTTATAGGAAACTGAGGAAGGGTCCCTAACGGTTGATTGGTTCTTCTGTTGAAAGATAACAGATTATGCATACCCGACGCACGCTGAGGACAACCCAAATCCTGCCAAGCAAAAGAGGACAAAATACTAACGAACACACCTTCATCTATCAACGTCTAAGGAACGTCCCAAACACAAACTTGCATTGTAATATGGAAAGGAATGTGAGAGGGAAGACGAGGTCCAGTTATCACACCCCAATCAAAACAGATGGCCTCATTGCTTGGAGGGGGTTCCACGGGAGAAGGAGGAATACCCCCCGGCATGGTAGAGTCTGTATCAATTAAAAAAACGTGGGCAGTATCGTGTTTACTCTCCAACGGGAGAGTAGGATCGACCGATGACGAGATCAGAACGACCACCTGGGTTTCATTCTCCAAGGGGAGGATGGGGTCAACGGGTGGAAACGAATCGACCACTTGGGTGTCACTCTCTAATGGGAGAGTGGGATTGACCGAGGATGGGATCGAATCAACTACTTGGGTTTCACTCTCTAACGGGAGAGTGGGATCGACCGAGGATGGGATAGAATCGACCACTTTGTCAACTGGTTCAACTAAGGATGTGACCAGATTGATTACATGATCAATTGGATTGACTGACGAAGGGGGCAGATTGATCATTCCATCAACTATAGGTGGGTCGAGAGTAAGCTTGTGATAAGAAACTAGAAGTTGAGGTTGTGAAACAGTCATGTCTTCCATGAATTTTGAGGCTTCTTCCATATGAGGGCAAAGATGAGTTAAATGATGCCCTTTGCATAACATACACGGGAACTTGGCTCTACTTTTCTTCTTCCCAACTATATCGTGACTAGTCGACGGGAGGTCATCATCATGTTGTTTAAAGGTTAACGACATGGGTTGGCGAGGGTGTGTAGACCATGCTTCTATAACCTTGGATAGACCAGGGCAATGCATAAGAAGATGGCTACCCTTACAAAGCCTGAAAGGGTACTTGCGTTTATGAGTTGCTTGGGTGTTATTGGCATCATCAACACTCCCAACATGATCAACAGTAACTAGTTTCTTTCCAACACGTCTGGCAGTGGTTGGAAGTGTGGATCCTTGCTTATTTTTCTTCTGCTTATTCTTCCTTTTCTTCTTCTTCTTATTCACCAAGTTACTAGCTTGAGAGCTTTCACTCGACGAAGAATATGAAATGGAAGAAGACCTTGCAAGTGAAGAAAGTGAAGAAGATCTTACTGGTGAAGAAGGTGAATAATCAACATGAGGTTGATGCTCTTGGGGGGAAGTGCTTACAAATGAAGCACTAACTGCATTCGGGAGTACCTGAGTGGAAAACAACCATACCGGTAATCCAATTGTGAGACCTGGAAGGCTCAAAGTAGCGATGTGAGGAGGACCAATGCTTCCGTAAGAAGGAAAAACAAAAATTTCCCCTAGAGCAGGGGTTCCTTCATTGGTCATTCCGAGAACGTATGCCATTAAAACAAAGATCCAACCTAGAGTCCACTAGGGAAAACAAACAACACACACTAAAAATCTAATAATCAAGCAATCAAACAAAACCTTCTCACAATGAACGCACTAGTTGGTGATGAAATCCAACGTCGTGGGAACAAAGTAAGAAGGGGCTGAGATAGAGCGGGTGGAAAAGTTACGTTGACAACCTGCTTAATGAACTTACACTCTGGTGCAAGCTTCCACACATAAACGTGGGTATACCGTCCAAGGAGCCTGAGTGAGTTTGACCAATGCCGATTCCAAGTACCGTGAAGACTTGCCCCTCCACAGTCACCTCGTGTAAAGAACCTAGAGAGATAGGCCACTAAGGTTACTAACTACAACAATGGTGCCTGGGGAAACAGTCGACAGTTCGATCCACGTGCAAAGGCAGGGTATCTATCCCGAAATCAACTTGAAAGGCTTCCACTCATCCTTGTGGGTATACCTTGAAGCGACCCCCATAATACGCGCAATCTCTACACCAAGACCAACAAAGCAGGGTGAGTAACTCTGCCAATCTCAATGCGACCTCGTGATTGACCCTTGTGTTAGAAGGGCTTCCCAGGACAAAATGTAATAAGTGGATTTCACCACTCCTTAACTCAGGATTCTATGTTTGTTTGTAGCTCTGGAAAGTTATCTTTCACACCTATTCCAAAGCCCTATGACTAATCTAATGTAGGTTTGCTATCAGAAAATAAAAAAATGTCTAATCAATTTTTATAAGCGCTTTATTTTATGGTTGTTGTTACTCAAGAGGAAAATGGCATGGACAATATGGTGTTTTGACCGACTCGAAAGTTATGCAAAGAGATGAAGATGCAATATTTTCATTTTAATGAAAGCTATGCTACGAGAAGGAGAAAACATTTATCATTCCCAGATGCACAATGTCCCAAAATTTATTAAACTCATCAATATCAAGATTCTCAAGAAATGAGAAAAAGAGACTGTACAGCAATGCATGATTCATGGCCCCCCTAGCCATGAGGGGGAATTTTTTTCAGAATTTAAAACCAAAAATGCCAAGAATCATGCAATTTCGCTACTTCAAATGCAAGGAAACCCCCAATCTAATATAAGGAAAGAAATTACAATTTTTTGTTTCAAAGAGACACTAAAACAAATAGAAAATCACTTCAGAACAAAAACAACCCAAACTAAGTTTCTCTTTTAACATGATTTATTCAGAAAAAGAAGTATTCTTTCACTAAACAATTCTAAAGAAAAACGATGCTTTGTAACTGAAAGACACTCAAATCAAGAGACCAAATCTTTCAAAAGACAACAAAGCAAAAATAAGGAAAAGATGGCTGAAAGCAGATTCAAATTTTGTCAAGCAGACTATAATCAGACTCAACAAATCACCCCAGAACCATGGCACAAATCCGGGCAGAGAAAACCACCAAAAAACAATTTTTTTCACAATTTCCGCAGGCTGGAAGACTAGCACAGTGCGGAAATCCTTGATCGCCGCAGGCCATATATGGGTAGGGTGCGGAGTTTCTGCACTGGTCTAAACAGGTAGGGTGTGGAGTTTCCGCATTGGTCTAAATTGGTAGGGTGCGGAAATCCCAAGTCGTTTCACTGTTCCTCAAAGCAGGGTGCGGAAATCAAACAAATATGGAAAAATATAAAAATTAAGAAGGTTTTCCAGTGAATTTTAATAGTTAGAGAGTCAAGTTGAATCTCCCAGTGACTTAGAAAACATAAACCAAGCAATCAAAGCAAGAAATCAAGACAAACTAGGAAAACATTCTATTCCCCAGTATGGTCACCAATTTTGTTATAGGATAAATCAGTAAATGCAGACATAAACTAATCTCCCTAGATCCACCTGGATCTAGAACAAAACAAGACATGATATGACGCTTTCCCGAACNAACAAAAACAACCCAAACTAAGTTTCTCTTTTAACACGATTTATTCAGAAAAAGAAGTATTCTTTCACTAAACAATTCTAAAGAAAAACGATGCTTTGTAACTGAAAGACACTCAAATCAAGAGACCAAATCTTTCAAAAACCAACAAAGCAAAAATAAGGAAAAGATGGCTGAAAGCAGATTCAAATTTTTCAAGCAGACTGTAATCAGACTCAACAAATCACCCCAGAACCATGGCACAAATCTGGGCAGAGAAAACCACCAAAAAACAATTTTTTTCACAATTTCCGCAGGCTGGAAGACTAGCACAGTGCGGAAATCCTTGATCGCCGCAGGCCATATATGGGTAGGGTGCGGAGTTTCTGCACTGGTCTAAACAGGTAGGGTTTGGAGTTTCCGCATTGGTCTAAATAGGTAGGGTGCGGAAATCCCAAGTCGTCGCACTGTTCCTCAAAGCAGGGTGCGGAAATCAAACAAATATGGAAAAATATAAAAATTAAGAAGGTTTTCCAGTGAATTTTAACAGTTAGAGAGTCAAGTTGGATCTCCCAGTGACTTAGAAAACATAAACCAAGCAATCAAAGCAAGAAATCAAGACAAACTAGGAAAACATTCTATTCCCCAGTATGGTCACCATTTTTGTTATAGGATAAATCGGTAAATGCAGACATAAACTAATCTCCCTAGATCCACCTGGATCTAGAACAAAACAAGACAGGATATGACGCTTTCCCGAACTTATATTCATTGAATTTACTACCAAAGAAGGAATCGATGACATACCTTTGAATCTTGCTTCCTTATATCTTTGTTGTCCTTGCTTCTCTCTGGTGCTCTTGTGCTATTGATCCTGCAATGAAACAAAAACCAACCAAAGTGAAAGAAACAATAATATATTCAATGAAAACTTAAACATGTGATCAAGGAGTCATGTAATAAAATGAGAATGATTTTATGGGAAAGAAACATGCCATTGTATTATATAATGTGGAAGAAAGTTACAACCAGATGCCTTGATGTTGTCAGGTTCCTTCCAACAGTTCCTTGCTTCCCACACACTTCTTTCTCCAAGGATTCTGAGACCATGGATCTGATAGCTACTCACAATCTATCTTGACAAAGCAAAGCTCAATCCAACTTTAATTTCCCAAGCTCAATTCAATTAACTTTCTCCATGAAATCTCCTCTCCTTTTATAAGCTAAAGAGGATAAGGTGAGGAGGTTAGGATGATCCCACTAAATCATGAAAGCGAGTAAGATCCAAACCATTCAAAGGCCACCTCACCATAGAATCTTCTCCTAGAAGCATCGAGAAAATGCTTGTTTTTCCCACGTACGAAGGTCGCCGCATCCTAGCTGTAATGCAGCTTGCGGAAACTTCGCGACCTAGCTATAGTGCAACCTGTGGAAATCAAGCATTTCTGCACCCTATGTATAGAGCAACCTGCAGAAATCTTCCTTAATAGGGTTTTTACAAAGGAAAATCCAATTTCTTCTCTCAGGCAAAGTTCTTCTCCCTTCTTTCTTCAGGAATTCAGGCCACTGACCCCTTTGAAGGCAACAAGTAAGTTTACATCATTAACAATCATAGTGGTGATGGAAATAATGTGTAACAGGACCCTCATGGTCGAACCGTTACACATATTGGACCGTAGGGTCTGACAACTCGATAATCGTCTGGTAAACCAAGTTAAGGTCCAGTAGGACAAGTATAGCCCATGATTTGCTACTTGGGAGGATGCAGAGACCTTACAAAGAGATCATCCCTCACTTTTTTTACCACCTCGGGAATATGTTTTCCCGGAGGTTGGGTGTATGTAATGCCACCTTTTGACTTAGATAGCTAGAATTACCTAAGGCCTAATCACATTTATTTTCTATTCACTGTGAAACTATTAATGATACACTTGAACTTTTAAAACGTATGAACCTATGTGAATGTCAATTCTATGAATGTTTAACGTGATTTGAATTATGATGGATACTATGCAATCTATACCTAACTTGAAAATTTTGACATTTAAAGTTGTTGGTACGTGGATACTGAATTGAGATTATGGTTAAATGAATTTACATGATGATAATGCATAGACATGTATGAGTTTCTGTTATAGACTAATCTACAGGTCAATGGGATATGAAATAACCAAAGGATAATGATAATAAAAGGTTGATGTTGTGAACACCGACCGAGAAACAATATGGTATGAATCTGTGTATGTGAAATTATGTTGGTTTGAATGCATTGCTATGATATGTGGACCAGTGCAGGTTTTTTAGGTGGCGAGACTGCCAAAAACTGAATATACAATGATAAAATTCCCAGCAACACAGTGTCACTGTATGTTCCATGGTAGGGTGTGGACCCTAGTCTTATTAGGAGGGGTGGAGGCATTTCTCATCGTGTATCCTTTGAAACCCGGAGTCATGGGAGGACGGTGTTAGCTCACGCTCCCCTAGACGTGTGATGATGACTGTCAGTTGCCTACCTGGGAAGCTTGGTCAAGAGAGTTGACACTTTTGCTTACGGGTTCTATTTGGAGTTAGGTCAATATAGTTGACGCTCCAAGATAGTCCAACAGAAGAAGGATAGGGATGGAAGATGGAAGTAAGTTAGGAAGGAAGGATGAATAGAAGTAGTTGAGAGTGTGTGGGGATTTCGCCTTATAGAAGAATTTCTTGATTTCCTCTTTTTGAAATATATATATATATATATTTATATTTTCTTAACTAAACTACAATTATCTAAGTGAATGTTGTTTGTGCTAAATTATTGTAATTGAGAAATTCCGTGAACATTTTAAATAGTTTACTATTTTTTATGAAATGAATGGTCTTGTTGATTGGATTAGACGCATACAAGAATTACTTTAGGTGTGATAATTATTTTCATTAGTACATGTACGAGTCCTATATGTGCTAGCTACACATGTATGCCTTGCACATGTACACTAGTATGTATAAGTGTTTTAAATTGATGATGTTGATTATTTGTTGTGGATGTATGAATCGTGTGTCGTTACTCTTGTATTGTAAATTACTCTAACTATTGATCTGTTGTCATTATATTGTTGTTGATTATTATGTTGTTATGAAGTTAGTATGTTGTTGTTATTAGCTTCTTGTTGACTATCATGTTGTTGTCGATTATTATGTTGTAAAGAAAATCAAGAAAGGAAAACAATGAAC
>JASDQU010330726.1:0-12953 GCA_032191745.1 Picea mariana | reverse complement strand
GTTAAAGGTGTTGAAGTCCTCCGGATCCTGTGCGCTTCGCTCCGCAACAGTCACAAACTTCTCCTTCTCAGACTTGCTACTGAGACTCACCCTCGACCTGCACCTACCTGTATGGCTCGAGTGCTTCAACCCAACTCTGAACCAAATGAGAGAAAAGGTTCAACTGCTTAGCCTCCCCGACGCACTCTATGCGGAGGAATTCGACTGCCTCTACGCAGGAATCTCTTGGCCTAAACAGAGAAATAATTGAAACTCATTCTTTCTGACACTCAGCTTCTAATTCTTCCACATAATCACATACACATCATATGAAAGAAGGATATACCCAAACACAAAGATACAAAGACATAATCCCAAAAACACACAAAGGATAGTCACGTCCATGAGATGGGATTCAACTCAACCACTCTTGATTGATGAGGGGAAAATCTTTCCTATTGAACCGCCTCTACGCACTCTATGCGGGGGAATTTCTACTGCACTCTATGCAGGAGACTCCCGGTTCAATCAGTGAAATGAGAGAACTTAATCCCTTCTTTCCCCCAGGTTTCTAATCTGCCATGATATCACGTATGCAGCATATATAATGAAAACATAACAAGAAGCAAGCAGACAACAACATAAGATTAACAATGTACAGAGGATAACCACCGCCATGAAAATTGAATCAGATCTCTCTTATTAATTCAATATTGTACATGGGGCCTTGTTCAAACTCTCTGCTCTGCTCTCCTGCTCTCCTATGCAAATGCTGATACTACTTTCTAAGAATACAAGGGAGGGTGTCTATATTCGGTTTTCCCTCTCAAAAGCTAAATTGTCAAATCNACAAGGGAGGGTGTCTATATTCGGTTCCCTCTCAAAAGCTAAATTGTCAAATCAAAACATAATGGTCTTATCTACCTGCACTAAATCTAACTTCTCTGCATTAAATCTAATAAGTGCCTCTACTGTACCACGACGAGAGCTTATCTACTCGCGGTCCATTTCAATATACAAGTACGCCTAAATATGGAGGCTTTTATGTAAACGGCGGCGCTCATCAAAATGGTCATAACCGTGATGCTGGCATCATCCTGCGGTCTCTTTTCTTCCCATGCAAACTCGTATGACGAGGTGTGGATGCTCCTGCATCAATTAATTATTCCCAAAATCCTAAAGTATACTTCATTAATTTCTTAAATTTTTTTCCCTTGTTATAAAAACAGAAAATAACTTCCAAAGAAGGGCTTTGTTGGCATATTGGTATGCACAGTCTTTATGCTTGAACAATTGATGTAATTTGAATGAATCATAGGATGTAGCAAAAAATGATTTATAGAACCTGTTGATATGAATTTACTTGTTAAGCCCAAAATTGTGGCACATTACCCATTAATTGGGGCATATTACATTAGTATTTATATTTTATTTATGTCGGTTTGGGTCCATTAGTTGTAATTGTACCTCCTAGTCTGCTATATATACCAAGGAGGCCTTTTCATTTGGAATAATCTTGTAGTTGTGAATTCATGAGACGCATAAGGAGGTTTCCTCATCGAAGAGGCTTATTATCTGAATTTATCTCTTTTTAAAGGTGTGGAGTACTTATTCTGAGGATTTTATGCTATTTTGATATTTGGTTATTAACATTTGGTGTCAGAGCTACACAATCCTCGAGACTGGCTTCTTCAAAACAAGTATTCTTTGCATTTTCACTCCCAATTTTTTTCAGCCTTGTTTCAGGTTCTAAAATTTTTACAGTACGAAGGAGCAATAGTGAAGTATCTTTTTTACAAATTTCATCCCTTGATTCATTGTACTATTAAAGTTATTCTCTGAGGAAATTAGGGTTTTTGGCTGGTCCATATTTCATTCTAAATCTGGTGTTCTTGGGAAAAATGTTATATATAAAGCTACAAAAATCCAAATTGTGTGAGACTTGTTCCATTGTTTAGGGTACAGACTGAAGTTTTACTGGTGAAAATTTCAAGTTTGGAAGCGAAGACAATGACATGAGGAAGTTCATACAAGTTCTCTCTCCTTAAAGGAAAATAATCATCACATATTGGGAAGGATATCATAAAATTCTCTTGGAGAAAACAATATTGGTATAAGCTTGGGTTGTAAAGAAGAAACTTCATGCTACCTCACACCAAAAATTTAGACTCAGAAAGGCCGAAATTGCAGAGCTACAACAGAAGAAAGGTCAACTAGAACAACAGTCTCCAAATCAGGGTTTTAAAGGTGCTTTTTGCTTTTGAACATTTGCATATCTTTTGAATAGAAGATCCAATTGAGGTGATTAAAAAAGTGGAATAAAGTGGGATAAAAGGAGTATCACATAGTTTTGGAAGAATAATAGGGATTTTTAGATACATACATATTCTGGTGTCTCTAAACGTAGTATTTTTTGTTACTTATCAGTGCTACAATCTAAGGATAGTGTGGTTCTTCCACGTACCTAGAGTATATTGGAAGGACCCTTTATAATGGTTGTGCATTAGACATCAATACTATGGATTTGAGCTCCCACATACCTAGAATATATTAAGATACCCCCTATAATCCTGACACCAATCAATTAAACCATTTGGTCGTCTTATTTCTATAGTACACCAAGAACAACAGTCAGGGAGATCACTCTCTAATACTTGGGTAGTCAGATAGTATGGATAAGGGCATGGTAAAGCATACTTAGTTAGTGCCATGCTATATTGGGTTGACTACTATTGTTGGACCCCACACATATATCAGAGAGCTATATCACATGACACTCCCTTGTCTGTGAGGACCTCTGCCTAATCCAATTAGGAATTTGTAGCATCTCGCTCTTATGCGCACTTGATGTGACTTATTATTTGAGGACACTTGAGTGCAATTGATCCAGTTCATTATATGATTGACTGCTTTGCTTTTGGATTATGATGATGAGACTATGGATCATGATGTTATGTTATGTTATTTATGTATAGCCAGGTCCTATTGACTAGTTTCTCCTGAGTGTGTAGAACTCTTGACAGATTGAGAATGTCGATGACGTCGATGAACCTCCTTGGACCTTGGATCAAGTCAAGGAGTGGACTGTATATGGTTTGAGTATTTTTGTATTTCATATGTGACAAATGACTGGGTATGTTATAATGTTGTCTATGGATCATTGAAATGTTTCATTGATGGATGAAGGATGACAATTTCTTGCTAATAAGACACACATTTGGAGTAAAGAGGTCATGAACGACAATCAGATATTTTGAGGGAGAGGTGTGGCAGCAGCCCTGCCACATCCTACTAGCACTCTCGTCATGGCTCGAACTATAGGTTAACAATTACCTAGTTCGAGAGATACATGATGTCATGAGGGAAAAGTGAAACAGTCGCTCACAAATATTCCGAGGGGTGTGCAATAAGGCAGGTTTCTTATTCCTTAGAGGCCCTTAGTCTCCCACAAGGTCACCTGATGGAGTATTGACTCCAAGGGATGGATGTCTACCAAAATCAGTCAAAAGGCGAGTGGCACCCTTGGAGCACAAAGTGCGTCTTGAAGGGAACGTCACATGAATGAAACACAAATGAAGGCGAGTGGCACCCTTGGGGCACATAGTGCATCCTGAAGGGAACGTCGCAGTTTGTAAAAATAGGTGAGTCAATGAAGCTAGGTGCATACAAAATGATATATCATTTTGACTTGGTCAGCCTTAAAATAAATGGTGTATGAGTAAAGTTTCATAATTATAAAATTTCCCTTAATTTTTTTTTTGCTAAGCCTAGTTGGAATTAGAGCATAGGTCTAATTGAGGTATAACAGCTAAAACTAATTAATCAATTAATAAAATGGGGATGAATACCAATCAATTTAAAAATTTAAAGGAGAAAGAAATTATCAAAAATTTAATCGTTTGTTATGTGCAAAACTTGCTAATTTAGAACTTAGACAAAAAGGGGAAAGATTAAATGCAAAAGGAATGTGGAACATAGAATGGAATCTAGTCTAGAGAACTTTCCAAATTAGAACTCAACTAATATTCAAGAAAGGTGTTAGTCATTAAGAGAATGAGAGGGAATAAAGGGACATCAAGGAGCATTTTTAGGAACGCTTTTAGGTGGGTGAGGGAAATTGGCAAATTAATTTAATTATTTAAATGAAATTCTAGTGAAACTAAGGGATCAAGCGACAAGTGTATGGGGGAATAATTTTTCCTAATTAATTTTTAATAAAATGACTTTAATGTGAAAATTGAAGTGTCACTAAGAAGAAATATATAAAATAAATGGTAGAGAAGGGGTATGGATAATGACTAGTATGCGTAAGGTTATGCTGCCGAATTTTTCTCTTGACTAGTTTTTCTTGTGGGAGTTGGGATACCCAGCTCGAATAAAGAGTGTTAGCTCTACCTTGCGAGGAGAGCTGGGAGCTAGCCTTTTCTAGTTTTTGTGCGTGGCCCCTTTGTGTTTTGGGTGGCTCAGGGGGGAGAAGATTACCACTAGCATTGGTTGGGAGGTACCCGTGAGGTCTCAACAGTTAGTAAGCAGAATTTGGATGGAGTGCAAGCGCGGGACAACCACTTTGGATTCTTCACCTTTGGTTACGGTACACATGTGTAAAATTCTACATGGGTATATTAGTTAAAATATTTGTATTTGTATTTAGATATTGATTAATATTGTAATGGATTTTGGAATAGTAGCTGGTAATTTCAATTGATATTGTTATGTTCAATACAATGAAAATTTGTTCTGTTTATTTAAGAAGGATTTATGGTTTTGATTGCCTGTGTAAAACTCACTTACATGGGTGTTTTCTTGCTAGACCTTTTTAATCCTTCCTACAACCCTTCTTCCCAAGACGTTCAATCCATATATTCATCGGTTTATTGACTGGTGTGACTAGGTTGCTTCTTTTGCCTCTTTGCATTGTTTTCTTGCTTCTAGATGTGATTAAACCCTTTCATTCTGTGAAAAAATCTCCCAGAAATGGAGTTGTTGGCCTTGTAATTTCATTTGTTTCCTCTGCATTCTTGATGAAGTCAACCCATCCCTTGGGAAAAATTTCTCCCTGCATAGTGATCTAATGCTTCTCTGTGATGACTGGTCTCTTCCCACTCAAAATCTGCTTAGATGCCTGTAGTTTTTGTTTGATCGTTACACACATCAAAAATGTGTATTCCCTATGCATGTGAGAGAGGGGTTGCTTGTTTTTTCCGTTTGATCCTTATACGTAGAAAAAATGTGAACACCCTACATGTGTGTGTGAGAGAGAGAGACCCAATGATGGGTCCCTGTGAATCCACCTCTTCTTCACTTTGCACTCGCTTAGTTGGCCAACATTTTGGGAGTCCCTTATCTCAGAAATCCTTTCCTTAATAGCGGTTGGGTCTCCATATCTTGGCACTTTCATTTTTTTTTGTTTTTAGCGAATTGTGGCCTCTTTTAATTTTGAAAACATGTTTTATTCTCTACATTTAGGGACTCCCTAACTCATATTTTCATTCTTTTATCCAGTGAAATGGGTGGTCAGCATTATCTCTGAGAATGTGTTCAATTTCCTACATTTGGGAAGCTAAAGGCACTGTGCCTTTCCCCTTTTCCCATCACTTGGTTGCAACCCAATTTTTTGTTTTTTTTCTGGGCAGGAGATTCCCTTCAAATCCTTCTAGCTCTACAAACAATGGTTTTCTCAACCCGTCATAAAATTCATACACATTCTCATGGAACTCCAACCACCTAACATTGGATGCACTCAGGGAGGTCCTTTATATGTTCCATTGGTTCATGGAAATTTAATCCCTTTAGGTTCCTCTACACTGACTACAAGAGCCTCCTGACCTCTCCCCTAGTTGGTCCTTGCCTATACCCATGCACCAATGCCTCGGATCACACTAGTCCAACTTCGATGCCAATAGAGGATCTTGTTAGTCATACTCTACCTGTTGTTCCTGAGTTTATGCTTTAAGGCTATAAAGCATACCGTCAAGGCATCCGTAAATGATTTTAAAGGAATGATTTAGAAATAGGAATTTAAAAGAAGGTTAAGGCAAAATTAGTTTCTCAACTGTCTTTGTATTTCTTCTTGTTGTTCTTGGATGCTAATGTCTCGCTCAATAGCAACCCATGAACGTTCAAGCTCAACCCGGTTAGTTGTTGTCTGTAAAATGGTATTAAATAAATTTAAGGAAATGTTGGTTTGATCCTGAAGGCCTGGTTCAACATTAGGTTGTCTGCTACTAGGGATAGTCATGGATGACAAAACTTTATTTGTTCATAAAGGGATTTTAATCAATTGGTTACTTCATATTTCCATAGATGAGATCAAGGAAAACAATTTTAAAATCTAAAACAGTATTGTAAACACATTCAAGGTTGTTTCCTGGTTTTGTAATGATTTCGAGAATTGTAAACAAAAAATAAACAATACGGAGAAATATAAGGCTTTAATCAAGAAAGAATCTTATATTTCAATAGACACTGATGAAAGAAAAAGGAGATTTTTAACAAGAGTTAAGAATTAAGGAACAAAATCTTTACAGGTCTTAAAATTGCTAAAGCGATTTCAGAGGAAAAACTGTAAACCATTAACATCCAAACCAACCTGAAAATATAAATCAATGATGTATACAACTTCAAATTGATTACTTGTTAGAAAAACATTTAAAGGGAAAATTTAACAAAGTATAATAAATAGGGGAAGACACATAGTTACAAAGTTGCAGGATCCAGAATCTCGTTTGCGTTTTATATTCCGATGTATTTCAAAACTGATATTACAAAAATGGCTCTCTCCAAAATTTATGAAGCCCTTTCTCAGCCTTTAGAAACTATATTTATACATTTTCATCAAAGTTTCTCGTTGGTGACTAACCGACTTCCTAATATTACGGTTACATAAAATTAATGTCAACCGTTTACAATTTCTTTTTAATTTATAATAATAAAAACAATTTAAAAAGGTTTTAAGATTGCGTTGACGAACTTCATTTCTCTGCTTCAACACACTGAACACATTTTCCCAAAAAATTTACTAAAATCCTGGGAGCCTCAGGTATCTCATTTTCTTCAAATGAGAAAAATCTTCTCTGTAATTCAGGCAACCGACTTTCTATCATTCTTTCTGTGAATTTAACAGTTTTCAACTTTAAACTTGAAGTCACCATCCACTTGTTGATCTCCATGATGTTGATCAATTTGATGTTTGAAATCTCTGCTTTCTTTTCTTCCAACTCTTCTCTAAACTTCAGCTGGTGCTTGGCAATATTGACTTCGCCTAACAATCCAGAACAACCATCTGTTTTGATATTTAATGTATCTATTTCAAAGAGATCGAAGATTCCCTAGAAATCCTCATTAACTTCTCTTGTGATTCATTTATATTCAGACAGTTTTGTTTCCCACACTTTAATCATTATATCCCCTTTAATCTGTTCAAAAATAGATAATTTCTGAGCCTTTCCAATTTCTTCCTTTGACGAGAAAGCCACTACTTTCTGAAAAGTTGTCCTAGCTGCTTTCGCCTCTCTTTCTTTCTGGAACACATTTTCCAAAGACTTATTTGATTCCTGAAAATAATTCTGGATTACTTCCAGATTCAAGAACACTTTCTGTTGTTCCTCCTCTATTCTTACATATATCTCTGATGCCTGTGTCCTGAAATTTTCAAGTTCTACTACCTAGTTAGCAATAGAAATAATCTTATCTTGATCAACAGAGTAATCATGATTAGGGCCAAAACATAATTAGTTTAATCTAATGTGATTTATGAATCGAGATTTCAGAAATCGAGATTTCGGGAAATATGATGACAAGAGATGCGCTCTTACATAACCGCGAATCTCGAAATCGCGACATAATTATTTAACCCTTAATCTTTCTTAGAAGAGATTAGATTAATTCGTTCTTTTACTTAAGATTTAAATGCATCAGGAAATTGAGGATCGGGGTTTCATGATTCAATTTGCATTAAACATTTGTTTGCAGAAAACCCCGAATCCCGATTTCTTTAACTTTTAAATTAAAAAATCACAAATTTTAAAAA
Source organism: Picea mariana (assembly GCA_032191745.1). Lineage (NCBI taxonomy): Eukaryota > Viridiplantae > Streptophyta > Pinopsida > Pinales > Pinaceae > Picea > Picea mariana. Next base: position 4,945 of record JASDQU010330726.1, on the reverse strand, counting down.
TTACAACCCATTTTAAATAATTTTTCAAAAAGCGTTGGAAAGTTTATATTTTTTGTAAACCCTTTTCCGATTGTTATCCCCAAAAAAAAATTGATAAAAAAGGTATCGCGAATTTAGAATTGACGAAAATCTTGTTTTAGGAAAGCCGAATACTTAAAGACTCAAAAATTAAAAATCTAGGCCTTAAGGATAAAAGATTTTAAGATCTGTTTCAACATAGGCTCCAACTGGGGACCTCGTCTCCCTGTGGGACGAGGAGAACATGTAGACTCAGTGCCTTCATTGGGTAAATAGTGTCATGGGTTTATCAATGCTAACTGTTACAGGAGAGGAAAAAGAGATTTTATAAAACCTTTGAAAGCCTTTTCAAAACTTTTTATTTGCTTTAAACTCAGTTTTAGTCTTCTTCATAATATTCTCTTTCTCGTTCTAAATTTAAGTTAATATTAAGATGATTAAAACAATCTTAGGAAACTCAACAGATTTGTAAATTTCAACTTGCATCAATCGAAATAAATTTTTTTATTTTTAATTGGGGAGATCTATTTTGACTTTAGATGAGTATTCGGTTTTAAAAAATTGATAACTAGAATAGAGTTATAGATAAGTATGACAACCTTACAAACACTTCAGATATTGCTTCACTACCAGCGGGCCTGTTCAGTACCCCGGTGAAGTTATCTGTCCCTTTTTACTGAATTTCCTTTCACCGTTTCGAGTGCTAATTTTATGCTCAGATATTGCTTCACTGCCAGCAGGCCTGTTCAGTACCCTGATGAAGTTATCTGTTTTTTTTTTTATATTTAGACGAAGGCAATCATTTAAATGAATTTCCTTTCATCATCTGTGGGACTAGATGGGGGCAATCAAATATGAATTTTCTTTCACCATCTGTCTTATAGTTAGCTTGTGCATATGAAGCGGGGGCAATCAGTGATACTTAATATATCAGGGGTGGTTATCTGTGTAAAAATTTATAATAGAGGTTTGTCAACTTGTTTTGATTATTCTAAACCAATTTTTCTCAACTTTCAAAACCCCTCAGTTTGTAGAGAAAAAGGGAAAAAATATTTTCAGGGGTTTTCTTTTGAGCAAGCTTAAAACTTCAGACAAACTGTTAAGAAACTTAAGATAGTCAAAATCAACTCAAACATAACCAGTTTTAGTCAGAGAATAAGAACTATGAAAACTGGACTTACTGAATTTAATCATTTGTTGATTTTCAAGGTTAATACATAATCTCTCCTACTTTGATGAGAAATCCCAAAAACGTGAAAGATAGTATCAAGGGTATAAAAGGAAATGTTCAACAATCTATAAGCCAAAAAAAACCTAAGTTATGATTTCAAAATAATTGTTTGGATTTTTATTTTTTTTATTTGGTATAAAACCTTAATTAATTTTTATTTTATTTTTTATTTATTTACAAATGAGAATGGGTTTTCTAAAAATGAAAAAAAAATGGTATATACAATGAGATTTTCTATAAATTAATTACTCCATATAATGCTTTAAAAAATGCCCATTAACAGGGGCATTCAAGATCTTACCATCCAAATTTTCAAGAAGAAATGAATTTTTTTCTTTAGAAGATGCTACCTTAAATGGTCCATACCAAATATGATCAAATTTACCATTTTTTCCTGAATCCTCTTTTCGAGCATCCCACCTCAAAACCAGATCCCCTGGGAGAAAGTTCCTTTCCTTGGCTTTACGATCAAATAATATCTTCATGTCATCCTGGTACTTCTGCAACTTTTCATCCACTACATCCCTGTGTTGTTGAACTTCAATCAGCTGATTTATTCTTCTTGTGAGAGGGTTTGGTTCTTCCTTCTCGTCTTGCCATAGTTTCATCATAGGAAGTGCTAGGTTTATGGGCAACACTACATCAGTTCCATATACCATTTGAAAGGGAGAAGTACCGATAGACTTCTTTGTGCCTATCCGATTTGCCCATAGAGCATATTTTAAATGTAACTGCCAAGATTTTTTATTTTCATTTAACACTTTCTTGATTATACTGATCAATCTCTTATTTGAAGATTCTGCCAGACCATTTCCCTGCGGGTAGTATGTTGTGGAATGTCCCAACACAATATTATATTTCTAGCAAAAATTGACCATTGCCATAGACTTAAAATCTTGTGCATTGTCTGTGACTATCTTTCTAGGACAGTCAAACCTAGACAAGATATTTTCTTCTAAGAAGTTTATAACTACTGAATTAATAACCTTCCTTGTTGGGATGGCTTCCACCCATTTGGTGAAATAGTCTGTAGCGGTCAGGATCCATCTGTGTTGGGCACTTGAATGAGGATTAATCTCCCCTATGAAGTCTAGTCCCCATTGCTGAAAAGGAGCTTCTGTCTTGACTGGGACTAATGAAATCACTGGTAGCTTATGTTTTCCCACAAAGAATTGGCAAGGGCTGCAAGCTCGTACCTTAGCATTAACATCTGGGAAAATTTTAGGCCAGTAATAACCAGCTCTCAGGATTTTATATGCTGTATCTCTCCAAGCGTGGTTTCCTCCACCGACTCCTTCATGAAATTGACCTATAACTTCTTCTATTTCTGATTCGATCAGACAAACTAAGAGGAAACTAAGCGGGTCTTTCCAGTATAATCGTTTCTCGGAAATACAATATTTAACTGCATGCAGCTTCAATGTTCTAGCTTTGGATGAAGACAAGTCAGCTGTACATTTCAAAGTTAATAAGTATGTTACTATGTCCTTGTACCAATTCGACGACGCGAATTTCTCCTTGATTTTGTTTTCAAACATTTGGTCCTCAAGTTCATTCACGTCTACCCATCCTTCTTCCTCCTAAGAATTATTTATCCCAAGAGCCCTGAAATTTGATTCAGCTAAAATTTTAGCTAAACCCTGACCTTTTACCAATTTGGTCGGTTTAACCTCCAAGTCGAACGCTTGAATTTTTGCAAGCCATCTTCCTCTTTTACCATCACTGTCTGCTTGAACCAAGATATCCTTTACAACACTAGTGGGTACATATGCAATCAATTTAGAATGTAAAACATAAGTTCTAAAAGCTTTCAATGCTTTTACCATAGCATACGCTTGCTTTTCCATTATATTGTATTTGAGTTCTGCGTCTCGGAGGCTTTTGCTAAAGAAGGTTATTGGTTGCTCGAAACCTTCTTCGTTCTTCTGAAGGAGTATAGCAGCAAGCGTCTATTCAGAGGCAAATGAAAAAATAAGAAAATCTTTGAGATAATCTGGGCCCGCTAGTACTGGTGCCTCACTTATAACCTTCTTAATATGGGCAAAGGATGCCTTAGCTTCAACTATCCATTTTACTTCAATTTTTTTTTTGAGCATATCTGTAATCAGTTTAACAATTTAAGCGAAGTTAGGAATAAATCTTCTCAAGAAATTTATTTTTCCTAAAAATGATTGAATTTCTTTCACATTCCTAGGAATAGCTATTGTATCTATAGCCTCTACTCTTTTAGGATCAATCCTGATTCCATTTCGGGATACGATATGACCCAACAACTTACCTTCCTACATAGCGAAATGAGAATTTTTAGGATTTAAGGATAGACCAAACCTGCGGCATTTTTCAAATGCTTGTTTGAGATGAATCATGTGGTCTTCATCCGATTTTGAAAAAAAAATAAGATCATCCAAATAGATGAATACAAACTTGTCCCGTTCACCGACAAAAGCAATATCCATTACGCGTTGAAAAGTAGCTCCTACATTCATTAGTCCAAACGACATTTTATCGTACATAAACGTGCCCCAAGGAGTAGTAAATGCGGTTTTTTATTTGTCAAGATCACTGACAACAATCTGATTATAACCTGAAAATCCGTCAATCATTGACATTCTATTAGCCCCTACTACTTTTTCAAGAACATGGTCCATTTTAGGTAGAGGATAATTATCTTTAAGAGAAGATTTATTAAGATTCTTGAAATCAACACATAATTTGATTTCCCCATTTTTCTTTCTAACTGGGACCAGATTAGCTACCCAATCAGAATATCTTAGGGGTACAATTATCTTAGCGTCAAGAAGTTTTTTAACTTCTCGTTCGATAACAGGTAATAAAATAGGGTTAAATTGTTGGAGTTTTTATTTAAAAGGTTTGACACCCGGTTTGAGAGGTATTTTATGTTCAATTACAGAAGTGTCATATGTTTTCAGTTCTTCGTACGACCATGCGAAAACATMTTTATATTTTCTTAACARMYCYGTGTATTTDTTTTKGTTTTCTGTTGATAAATATTTGGATAGTTTAACCATTCGGGGGTTATCTTCARTTCCTATATTACAATCTTCAACCTCCTCTAGTTGGGGTTGTAGAGTAGTTTTAGAAGGGATGTCATCTTGATTAAAAAGTCTTTCCAAAGGGATTAGACCCTTGGGGATTTGGTTGTTCTTGAGAACAAGCATTCGATGGTTTGCAATTTTATCGTGAAATTCTTTAGAATCCTCCCCTTCTTGCATGATCCAAATAGGATCATTTTGATTTTCCTGATCGGTATGTGTTTGTGTAAATTCATCTAATGATTCTAGAAACTTTCGAAGCTGCTCATCGTCTTCAAAAACCTGCCAATGTTGTATATTATTTGGTATTGAAGGGCGATGTCTCATTTGTATATGATATTTTAAATTAAAAGCAGTCGGGGGTGTAAAAGTTGATGCAACTTTGGCTAAAGTATCAGCCTGTTGATTCTCGGATCTTGGGACGAAATGAAAATTCACAGAAGTGAAGAAGTTCTCGATTAAATCCCAGACACAATTCCTATAGGACCGTAATCTAGGATGTTTAGCCTGATATTGCCGATTCACCTGTTTTATAATTAACTCAGCGTCACCAAAGACTTCAAGTTTCTTAATTTTCATCCTTCTAGTAGCTTCTAATCCGAGCACTAGAGCTTCATATTCACATACATTATTTGTACAATCT
>JASDQU010330725.1:0-12883 GCA_032191745.1 Picea mariana | reverse complement strand
AAAACCTCGATGCAAGGAACTCCTCTGATGCCAACATCCAAGGTACCTGACCTAACTATGATCCATGCAGACATTATTACATTATTACCCTCGCAGGGGTGCGGAGATCCCGTTTACAAAAATATAAGTGCTGGTGTTTAAAAACACCCAGTAGAACCCTGCTGTCTTCGACATAAGTAATCTTCATGAAATGAGTTGACCTCTGTGCTAACCCAGCGGTCAACACCTCTCTTTCTTCTTTCTCTTGCTTGCCTCTCTCTCTCTTTCTTCTTCCTCTTTCTTCTTTCCTTTTCTCTTTCAAGCATTCTCTATGTCCAATAATTGCCTACCTATTGGGAGAGGAATACCCCAAAGGTAAGGTTAAGGTTTAATATGTGTTATTGATCTAATTGCTTAATGTTTTGATATATTCTAGATCTAGATCTCACACATAATCAATCTCTAGTTTAAGCCTATTGGGCATAATCAACTTAGCTAGATCTATTTGCATGCGTAAAGCTCTTTAAAGTTTAATCTTCATCTTAGATGCTTAGATCTAAAGCTCTAAATGCTTAAGTGCTTCAATAAGTGAATGGTGTTTTTCTTTCATGCTATGATCTATTAAGGCCACTTGCCACATATTGGAAGTAACTTCATGGTTAAGTTAATAGTGTAGGCTCACAAATAAATTTTCTTTCTCACACTTAACGTTCACATCTAAATGCTCTTAATCATAAGATAAGTGTGATTGTCTTTCATTTCTTGGGTGACAAGTTGTTCTTGCCCTTGTGGTTTTACTTCTTTTCTTTGCAAGCTACATATTGGCGCAATAAGTAATTTTCTCTCACATAGATTATATGTGTTAATGCCTTTTCATTTCATAAGCTTAAACAACACATTTTAGGCTGAAGTGAGTTTCGGCCAAGTCACTAAATCACATTTTAAAAGTGTTATAAAATCATTAAAACACTCTAAAATACACCTAAAAGTCTACCTAATTCATATATTAACTTAATAGACTCTTTAGGGTACCTTAGACCACCATCTTCAGCATCTAAAACGGGTATTGAGGAGGGCAATGGATGGTGATAGGCTGGGGACGGTCTCGTGGCATGAAGGAGTGTCCTTTCCGTAAAAACTCAATGCTTTGGGCTGATTGTGACAGCTAGGGTTAGTCTCGTTGCTATACTATCTTGAGCATCCAGCAACCATTTGGCAATAGGAGGAGGCGGCTTTGGTGAAAATCTTAATAAAGGTAATTAAAACTTGATAATCTTAAGAAACATTTAATAATCCAACCTTGGGCTAAAACATCTAAATACTTTGTGGGTTTAATAACTAAGAGTTGGTAATCTTCATCATCCTTATAACACTTGTGCTTAAAATCTCTAAATCTTCTTTGTTGATGTGTTGATGTGTTGATGATAATGATGTGTTGATGATAATCTCATAGATGTGATGATGCTTTGATCTTCTTGTATCCTGCACACAAATAATTAAAGTGGTTAGTTTGATTATTGTATCTTAGTATTCTTTACTTGTAAATCTTGTACTTAATATTTGATTCAATTATTCTTTTGTATATCTTGTAATCATATTTGTAACGAATCACCCTTTAACTTTAGTTGACCCCTTGCCCAATCTTAGGCACTCGTCTTAGTTGCCCTAGGAAAAGGCTTGTTTAACATACTAACCTTGCATCTTGCATTGCTGCCTTAGCATCTTAGGTTAGAATCCCCCCAAACCTTAACAAACTAAAATTAACTCCTAGAACTTAACTCTAAAACTAATCTAGAAACTAGGGACTACCCCCCTTGGCTTCCCTAGGAGTGAGCCTAAGTAGAAGAGGTTCCGGTCAAAGTGACAATGTGGGCTGTGAACCTAGGCATTGTGCCTCTAAGGACACACTAAGTGAACCGGACTTAGCTCATGTTTGCAAGTGTGTATAAGGACGGCAACAGAACCTATAGGTATGTAAATGATGGACTTCTTTAGGTTCAAGCTAAATCTGGAAATTAATATAAATTTCTGATGTCAATGTCCATATTTAATGTATTTTACAGTTACCCAATGAAAAACATAGAAATGAGGAAGATATTTGAGTTTAGGAGCAGTTTTAGTTTTCCAAAGAGATAACTATGAAATGTAGGTTTTTTGGGGCTGCCAAAAGAATGAGTCTTTTGGCTACAAACAAGAGATGCAATATGATTAATGTGCTGGTATAAACCTTCAGATATCACACAACCAACCAGTGACAAGCTTTGGCTAAAGAATGAGCTGAAAATTATGATTTATCAAACTAAATTTTTCCAGATTTCATTCCAGCCAAGAAAAGGTTTAGTTTAGGAGATTTTTGAAGGGTTTGAAAGCAAGACTAGTGCCTATATGCTATTGGGCTCATAGTTACCAGAAGCTTTCCCCCCCTCCCCCCTCCCCCCTGCTCCACCCTCGAAACCCCACTTCGAGCGAATTCTCCATGGAAGCTTCTTTGGAAGCCTGCTTCAGAAATCTGGAAGCCCACTTCTGGATTTCGAAAGATCGCTCCGAGGTGCAAAATAGCCGCTTCCTAATGAATCTTGTTGGCCTATTGCTCTATTCTTCCATTTCTTTAACAACATTTGAGGAACTTTACCTTGGCTATGATTCTATGACTTAAATCTGGTAATCGAACACCGTGGACTGTGCTAAAAATCTATACTAAATGTTGTTATAGAGTTGCTCTCATGGTATGTTATAGAGTTGCTCCTATGGATCTTACACTGGCTCTGTTTCTATGGCTTCAGACTAAGGACTCAGGAAACTACTCTAGCCTAGGGGGAAACCCTAAAGTCAATTAAGCTATGTCACTATAGATTAGAGTGGAAATGCCAATTACCTTAAATTGATCAGCACAATTAACCCAAGAAACCAATCATGTACTTCAAAGATGTTGCAAAAAAATGTGACTTGGAGAGTTACAAAATGGTTTAGTGACAGGAAGCTCCATGGGGCGCTTCATTACTTTGCATGTCAGTCTATAGATGATAGATTCATAGCATTTAGCAAGTAGACTCTAGAGTCTAGCACAGTTTAAACTTTATTGTTTTGGACCTTTCGATCTTCATAATTTAGTGCAGATGGCATATTTTGTAATCATAACTATTTGGTCATGACTCTTGTTATTGTTGACAGTTGCTAGATGACTGATTTCATTCCATAACTTAATGGTCTACTTTCTATTATATGGCTTAAAAATTTGTATGTTGGTTTGTAAGTTTGTAATTGCTAGATTCTAGATGGTTGATGCTCGAATGATTAATCATTGATGTACTACTACTTACTACTATGGATGCCATTTTAATGTTACAATGGACAAATATGCATGTTTTCATACATTTTGCAACTAATTTGTCTCTCTGCATGGTTTTTTAATATAAACGCAATATATATAAAAAATTATTGGTTTTTTAATATAAACGCAATATATATAAAAAATTATTTATATATATATATATGCTTCCGGGACGTTTCGCTCCGGAGGATTTTTTGAAAATGACGCTCCGCTTCCTAAAAACGCTCCCGCTTCGCTCCGCGCTCTGACAACATTGATTGGGCTTATGGTGTATTGAAGATGTGATCAAAATGAGCTTAAATCTCTGATTATAAGGCTGTTTACAGCAGAAAGAAGCATGCTACAGCCACTAATTTAGTACTGTTTACAAATTTCAGAACTCTTTTCTTTATCCTAATTAAGGAAAATAGATCAAGTGGAAGGAAGAGAATGTCTATAACTGAAAACTAATGATTTTAAGTAATTTCTAATCATGAAAATACACTATCATTCATCACTTTCTGCCATTAAAGACAAAAGAATCTTAAAGAGGCAACATTCCATCCACAAATTCTCATAAGCAAGGAACAATGATACCTGGATTAAGCTCTTCAAAACCAACTGGAAATGATACCTGGATTAAGCTCTTCAAAGCTCCAAAATTCTACCGCAATAGTATTCTAGTGTCTCTACAAACTTTCAACAACCATTAGTTTAGAAGGAGCTAATCTTAAATAGATGAAGAGCTCAAAACCTCCTCCAATAAAATAATATTGTCCATGCTAAAACCCTAACTAACAAGTGAAATAAATGATAAGCAGCCATGCCACATGTACTTAACTCCATCTAGAAGAGTCAAAGAAGTGGGACGAATCCCTCATGCAAGTGAAAGAGAGCTCCAACGTTCTCTTTTTTCTTCTCCAGGGAGGCCGTTCCATGAAAAATAGTGCAAGATCAGTCCTCAAGTATCATGTGTATGTTAATTTCCTATAACTCATCAACTAGAATATTATGCCAATAATTTTATCTACCCAAAATTTAATCAATGCTGATATAAACTCACAAAATTATGCATAAATATTACAACTGAATTATTTAACCAAAATAATAGCAGAAGCACATTCAGAACCAAGTACATAAAGTAGACAATACCAGAAATACCTTGGAAACCCCAGTGTGGAGAAAACCAACAAAGGAGGGGCTTTATTGGCTCTTGATAAATTGGTTTACGACATCAAATACACCAGAAAATTTCTTACAGAAATTTGTCTTCCTCTGATAGCTGTACGGCCTAGCCATGTGTTGTACAGCAGCTAAACACACCCAGCAGACTCGGCCCTGGCTCATCCCAAGAGAACAACCTGTATGGCCTGCACAAATCAGCCCAAACAGTCTTAGAATCGCCCTGTATGGCCTGGGACAGTTCGACCCTTGTTGCTGGTGCGACGTACGGCCTTTACGGTCTGCTTTCACAGCTGCGTATGACCTGCCCTTTTCCTCTCAGCTTGCTACTGTGGAGCTTGTTGTTCGACCTGCTCTTAGCCTATCAAAATCACCTCAGCCAAAGCTCCTACACTTTCCCTGTTCCTCAGCCAACAATGCCTCAGCCAAGCACCCTCCTCTATCTCTCTTGCTCAATGTGAGTTGAGTGTGTCCTCCTCACCCTCAACCCCTCAATTTATCTTTCTTCCAGCCTTCTTTCTACCTTGATATGTGTGCCCAAATCAGCCCTCAATGGCTTAGATTGAGGCACCTCCCTTAGCTGGACTCCACTTAGCACTCAAGTGGTGCAACCCACATGCCTAGGCCCCACAAAGCACTCACAACAAAATTTTTCTGAACTCCTAAGTTAGACTTAGACAAAAGATAATTAAGTTGATCTGGGTATTTTAATGTGTTCATCAACATGCCTAGTGCAGATTTTTGAGGAACTATGAAGGCTGCCCAACAGGTCTGTCTTTGACCTCTTGTTGGGATCTAAGTTTAGTTATACAAATCTGTCCTTGCTGCTGTTTTAGGACAGCAAACAAGTCTGTTTAATTCTGCCAAGAAATCTGCCTTAAACTGATGGTTACATGTTCTTTTAAGGTGCTCTTGCAAGTAGTTTTAGTAACTGAATGTTAGTACTTGCAAACCTCAAAACATATTTTCTACTGTGTTAAAGTGAAAATTAAGTATTATTATTTTGTTCAAGGTGTAAGATAAGAGCTGTTGACCCCTTATCTTATGTTTTACCCTTTGCTAAGTGGACAAACTATGTTTTAAGACTTTTGTATAAATAGAGATCATGTGAATCTCGTTTCATAACATACCTCTCCCATTGTGAGAAGTACTTGGCTGAAATTTTCGCTATTCTTGGGCAATATGGTGTTTCTCTCTTGTGAAAATGTCTTTTGGTGACATCTCTTGATGAATGAATGGAGCTAAGTAAGGTGCACCTCTTGGAAGCTTGTTGTCTTGATCTTGAATGGTGATTTGCTTGATGAAACTAGGATTTTGATCTCTCTCTCTTGGAATTGGTAAGGAAAAATATGCATTGCTAATTGTTTCTTTCTCTTTCTTGGTTATGGTTATTGGAAACCCTAGGAGGAGTATGTTGGATACACCCTCCATTAAGTTTCATCTAAATTGCTAAAGTTAATAAGTTTTTTAGCAAGGGTTGCTAGGAGGAATACAAGTGTGTATACCCTCTTATATTTACCCTAGGTTTGATTGGCATACCCTTGGGAGTAAAAGGGTTTACATCACTCGGGTCTTTGTTGATCTAACTCTCTAATCCAAGACCCCATTCACCCAATTTTGAAGGCACTAATCTGAATATTTTTGCATTGGAGAAATAAAATAGTGTATTGGAAAACATGAATTTTTGCCATAATAACTTTTTGCAATTTGGGTTTTGTTTCTGGTGCCTAGCGCACCACTAAGCCACTAGAGCGTCCCCTCTAAAGGAGTATTGCTTGCTGCTGTTACAAACTTTCATCTGCAGCCATTAGGGCTGCAGAAACCGTAATCAAATTTTCTTAAATAACTTTTATCTCAACTGCTGAAAATTGCTAAGATTTTGCCCATATAACCTAGTAATCATAGTGCATCTTTTGGTGGATTTTTGGCAAGTTTTGATGGTTGAATATCTTTCTGTAATAACTTGTTTGTTACTGCCATAAGGCTGATTTATATTGTTGCAGAAAGTGTTTACAACAACTTTACCTTTTATGCTAGTATCTTGGTCTTTGAATCTTGAGTTTCACTAGTGTCTAGCTAGTTTATCTCTTGCATCTTTTACTTGATTTCTAGCACTTGTTTAACAACTTATTTTTCCATTTCATTGCTGATATATATTGTTACTAACTTCTGCTATTTGGGACAACAAGCTTAACTTGCTTGTTTGATTGATATATTGCATGGTATACTTGGTTTTCCTTGTGTCTCGCGCAAGTGCTATCTCTTTGCAGGTCACTCAAGGCTTTGGCAACCTCAAACAACCCTCAAGACTCATCAGCAAGTTCCCTTTTCCATCTAGCAACTTGACCTATAGGGGCATTCATTCATACATCACATTTTTCATCTCATTTCCACCTAGGGTCACCGGGATTCCCCCCTTGAGGTGATTACTTCACCTCTAAAGTGACGAGAACACTTGCCTAAGGTGACAGTGGATAGGTGCTCTCTTAGCTATTACCATTTGGTGGTTGGGTCGGGCTTTGCCCAACATAAAACTTGTGCGATAACATTTTGATGCCGTTGTTGGGGAGGATTTTGAATCCTCTTCTGAACCCTAACGACACTTTGGCAATGTTATCGCGCAGTTTGTATTTTAGGTCACAGGCTATAGGATAGTGGAAAAACTGGCGTAACAGGAACCTTCCCCACCCACTGTCACCTCGATGGGGAGGTTTTTTCTGTTTAGGGAGGTTAGCCCAGGGGAGACGTCCCCGGTAACCTGGGTTTAGAAGAGGCAAAGGATACAAGGTCAAGAGTTAAGGTTTTCCCTCCTCACAGGTTACCACCAGTATCAGATAATCCGGCTAATCAGCCAATAAAGAAGTGAAGTCCCTGTTGAGAACACCTGCCCGGAACAAGACAATAACAACACTATATGTATATTTGCAGGTTATAATTCAAAGGGTTAGTACTTCTTGACTATCTGATTTCATTTAATAAGCAATATAATAGACAAAATGAGGTCAACGTTTTGCTAAATAGCTTATGTAAGATCACCAATTCATCAATGTCTATAATAATGACCAAGCCAACAATATTTTCAATCAACAATAGCTCAATAAATGCTTGACGTCATCTCTTAATTGCTTATTTGCTAGTTAGAAGGGTTGCTGCGTCAAGTATGACGTCAGCCCTAGTTAGTGGCGTTAGGGTTAGTTAGGGTTTCCAAAATGAAAGTTTTGAAAGATGATTTTGCATACCACAAGCTCAACGTTGGAGAAAATACCAGTGCCTTAGGGTAAATGGAGTCAAAGTAAGGGAAAAAAGTCTCGGGAGGACTCAAATTTAGAGACTAGAAGGTAGGGTTCCAAGGTGCTACAATGGCAGGGCCTTGGAATCAAAATCCTAAGGGAAGGAGGCTCACTCCGGTGTTGCTTAAGCAAGGCCTCGTGCTCCTTCCTCTTTCTCTAAATATACTTGGCAAAACGGCTAGCTTCAAAGTACAGGTTTAAGGGAGAAAGTGTTGCAGGGGAAAGGCTTTCAAACCCTAGAAGGTTAAAACCCTAGGTGTAAATTCAATTAGGCCTAGGACGTCTGCTCTTTTCAACCTATAACTTTAATGCTAACTCAGAAAAAGGGAGATAAGTGTAGCAATGGCTAGGCTATATCTTCCTTTATCAATGGCTAAAATTATTTCTCAAACATGGGGACATATAACAATGACCTACTAGTGTGCTTGCTACCTAGGGTTTCAAGATTCAGCAATATAATAGCAAAATGTAAGAAATTAAGCCTACAACCATTCACTTAAGAAGTTTTGCATGAAAAATTCACTTACATATCATGAAGAATGCACAATCAAACCCTAGTTGTAAGCCTTCCATGAGAGAAACACCATATATGCCAAGAAGAATCCTCCAATAAGAGTTGCGCCTCACTTAGAACACCAAAAATACCAAGCAAAAGGCTAAAAGATAGTCTCTCACAAGAGAGTGAGTTGTGTTATGTTCAAAATGAGGAAAAACGTCCTCTATTTATACCAATCCATGACCTTTAAATTAAAAAAAATAGGTCATCAAAACAACCGACAAGGCTGACTACAAAATTTACACTGTTTTTACATTAACTGCTAGAAAAATGACATAATATGAGCAAAAAGAGGGATGCCAAGCTCTTCTGAGGGAGACGTTGGCCCTTTTTGGGCATTTCCAGCATCCAGAAGCCAGACGTTGGCCCTTCTAGGGTTCCTCCAAGCTGCCACATGTGCCAAACAACCTCATCATACTGCCACACGCTCAGAATAACGTCCTGCTCTCCTCGGTGACGTCCTGTCTGTTGCTGTCCTAATGCACACTTGCAAACGTGAGCTAAGTCCAACTCACTTAGTATGCCCTCAGAGACACAATGTCTAAGTTCCAGCCCACACTGTCACCTTGACTGGAACTTCTTCCTTCTAGGCTTACTCCTAGGGAAGCCAAGGGGGGTAGTCCCTAGTTACTAAGTTGATTTTAGTTTAAGTGTTCTAGGAGTTAGTTTTATTTCGTTATCGGCCAAAGGGGGAAAACTAGCCTAAGATGATCAAGCAACAATGCAGAGTGCAAGTCTAATCTATCATGAGAGTCAACCCTTTTCCTAAGTCAACTAAGACTAGTGCCTATGTTGGGCAATGGGGTCGACTAAGGTTTGAGGGTGGTTAATTATGAAAGGTTTCACAAGTAAATCAAATTAAACTACCCAAACCACAAGCTGCAATGAATCACAAAAGAATTCTAAGTGTTTCAAGATTACACCACATACAAATCAGATACAGAGGTACAGAAACTAGATACAAGATATACCAATTACATACAAAGATACAACAATGTAACAAGATGTACAAGATATAAACAATTTATACACATAAGCCAAGCATGCCCCAAATGGCACTTACTCCATTTGGACTGCCTTCACTGGCAACCAATCACAAAAGCACTTAAGGATCAACAGAAGAATTGCCTCCCCAAGAGGGATACTCAAAACTTCCCTGATCCACACCACAATAAGCAATTAGACAAGATATTCCACAAGTAAATTAACTGCTCATGTGAATCAGAAAGGGCATAAACATATAGTTGCAAATTGAGATAGATAAACAATGAAAGATTCCACAAGTTATGTTTGCCTATCCATACATCTAATTCCCCCCAAACATACACATGTGATCTATGCAACTAGGTGTTGTAATTGCTTAAAGATTTTACAAATTTTAATTACCCTTCCCCCTAACTAGGTGTGTGTCTTAGACTTTCTCCTCCCCCAAATAACTGCCCGGTGCTCAAGATAGTAGGGCTACGAGTCCCTACCCTAGCTTCCAAGGTTAGCCCGCACCTGGTAAGAAGTAGTCCTGTCGCGGGATTTCCCCAACGAAACCACGGGACGGTCCCCCGCCACTACCGCCGGACTGTCCTTCAAACCCGTTTTAGATGGTGGAGGGAGATGAATGAGACCCCTAAAATGTTACTAAAGGTTGTTAGGACCCGCGGGTGGGTCTTTAGGTGTGTTGGGTGTATTTTTAACAAGTTTTAGACCTTCAAATTTTATCTTTTTAGCGTATGGCCGTGAGCAAAAAGTGTGTAAAACGAAGTGCTTGCTGAGTGTAATCAAATCACCATTAACATAGCATTGAGTAAAGAAATGATAGCACAAGATTATACCAACATCACATCATCATATAAAAGGTACGTTGCAATAAGTTAAACTGTAAACCATGAACCACATGAAGGAAATGCTGTAAGATTTTAGACCATTAAACCATGAATCTTTCGTATGTAAACTGAAAGCAAAGATATAATGTGGGCACTTTGTAAGATATGTAAACCCTAAATGTGTATGTGCTTTAAACCATAAGATATCAAGGCGTGGAGATGCTCAAATGTAAAACATCCAACTCATAACATAAGTTATGTGAGATGTGCTTGAGATAAGCTTAAGACATGAGTGATTAAACCAAGAACTTAAGACGTGAGCATCAATGAAGTATGTGCTTAAGCCATGAAATAAGATGAGAGCTGAGACAAGTAAATGCTTAAACCATAATCAAAACGTGAGCATTAAGATGTTCAGCATGTGCGAAATATGAACCATAAGCGTGAGGCATGTAAAGTGTGCAGTAGGACGTGAGCTTCTCAAAGTATATTTTAAAACATGAACTGGGCCGTGAGCTCAAGTGTGCAACATGTGAAGCATTTAACCACTAAGTGTGAGATTCATATGCAAGCCGTGGCTAAAAGAGGAGCTAGGACGTGGGTGTTTCAACCATGAACAGGCCGTGAGCTCAAATAAGTGTTTACCATGTAAATCATCAACTAGGCCGTGAGCTTCAAAGATATATTCCACATCAGCATTTCATTCATTCAAAAATGTAGCATGTGCTTGCAAAAGGAGGCATGACGTGAGCAATTAGATGTAAGTGCTAGACTATGAATTAGGCGTGAGCTAAAGCAAGTTTAACATGTGCAACTTTCAACCATAACATGATATCAATATGTATAAGGAATACTTGAAATAAAGTTAAGATGCTAATGCATAAATAACAACTAAACCGTGAGCATCAAAGGTGTGTGAGATGAACAAGACGTGAGCTCAAGGGTGCAATAGCATGTGCAAAACTTGATCATAAACATAAGACAAACATGTGCAAGACGTGGTCCAAAAGGTGAGATATGGGTGCACAAACCACTAATAAGGCCGTGAGCTAACAAAGGAAATCGAATGCTAAACCATGACTTAGGCCGTGAGCATTAGGCTATGTGCATCAATATATCATTTCATCAACAATCAAAATCATGAACTTGCAAAAATGATGCAGGCCGTGAGCTCTAAGACATATCCCTCATCAACCTATCACTTCATCATTCATCATAAATTTGTAAAAGGAGAGGAGGCCGTGAGCTAATATGAGCGTAAAAAACTTAAAGGAAACGAAATTAACCAATGACGAAAACTAAAGATATATCTAGCTGCTAAACATATAAATCATCAAGGTTAATTCTCCCTTAGCCAAAGCGATTTTGGGGATTACTCCCCCAAGGTGCCGGCAATTCAAAAACTGAAAACAAGTAAAGATTGATTTTCCTTAAGCCCAGGGCGATTTTGGGGATGACTCCCCCAAGGTGCCGGCAAATAAACAAGACAAAACTGAATCGAGATTAATTTCCTTTAGGCCGAGGCGATTTTGGGGATGACTCCCCCAAGGTGCCGGCACATTAAGATTAATATCCCTAAGATATGACTGCACAGAAAAGAAGGGCATTCAACCTTCGTTCTCGTAGCTCCGGAGAGCCGGAGAGAGAGAATGTCAGGTAGGCTCCTGGCCGACTGCTCAGGCAGAGACTATTTTAGCAATATTAACCAAAAGAATAAAAAATTTTAATTGGATAACTTAGGAATGAATAATAAACAAGCCAAGACGATTTTGGGGGGTTGGCTAGGCCAAGCTCACTCCCAAGGTGTCGGCAATAAAATGGCTTTACAAATGTACAACAAAACTGAATGAAATATTACAATACATACAAAAATGTACTAAGAAAGCGTTAGAAATTCGTTACCCAAGTGAGATATGCTTTGGCTGAAGCTTGTGGACGAATTTCGGCAGCGTTTCCCCTTGTTGCTGGTAAGTTTCTGCAAAAACCAGCAAGCAAAAGCTTGTTGGAAATGCTGAAAAACACAAGCAAACGTTAGAGGAAATTTTCTGCTTTAACACAAAAAATTCCCACACAAAAATCTGCAAGATAAATGATGTAATAGTGACCTATCTAAGAGAGTTAAAGTGATGAAATCAAGCTGAAACGTATGCATACAGAAAATGGACAATCAGGAAGAGTTTTAGAGTGTGTGAAGGGCCCAAGGGTAGACTCCTCATCGAATACTATCCCAATGCGTCCTTTGAAATGACCTGCAATCTTAGAGAAACATGTGAGTCATGGAATAAACAGTTATCTTGAATGAGTTTAGAACGAAATACTTACGAATCCTAAACTACCCAATGTTATCGCACGGTTTGTAGGAAAGGGCCAAGTGCTTTGAAACCGGCGTAACAGGAGCTTCCCCACCCACTGTCACCTCGATGGGGGGCTCTTTCTATTTAGGAGGGCAAGTCCAAGGGAGACGTCCCTACGTCAATCTGGGTAAATGAAGGCTAATGAATAAAGGCCAAGTCAAAGGGAAACCCTTCCACAGATTGATGCCCGAGATAAGATAGTCACCAAGATATAACCACTTGCTAAAGTACCTGCTTGCGAGACAAAGACAAAGAAAACTAGAGTGCACTTGCAGTGGATTAGCACTTCATAAAACCAATGACTATCTCTAATACATGAGCAATTAATAAATGCTATTATTGACGAAGTCAATGATGGCTAATAAAGCAAAGACTATAATCACTTCTCAATAAAA
>JASDQU010330720.1:0-12883 GCA_032191745.1 Picea mariana | reverse complement strand
ACTTTATGAGCTTCATGCTACACCCACAGCGGGGCACTCCGGGTTCACCAAAACGTATGACAAGGTCAAACGTTCTTTTTTCTAGGATGGTATGAAACATGACATTCATAATTTTGTCATGGAATGTGATGTGTGTCAACGCAACAAGGGAGAAAGAGTCAAATATCTGGGCACACTACAACCACTTCTAATTCCACCTACTATTTGGAGGGATATCTCTATGGATTTTATTACAGGCTTACCAAAATCAGGAAATAAATCATTCATTATGGTGGTTGTTGATCACCTTTCCAAGTATGCTCATTTCTTCTCTCTTTAAAACCTGTTTATAGCATCCATGGTGGCTCAAAGTTTCATGGATCAGGTCTTCAAGCTTCATGGCATGTCGCACTCTATTATTTATGATCGCGACCCAACTTCCACAAGTAATTTTTGGCAAGAACTGTTCAAGCTACAAGGCACCCAATTTCATCTCAGCACAGCTTATCATCCCCAGACTGATGGTCAAACTAAAGTTGTCAACAAGTGTTTGGAAACATATTTGAGGTGTTTTTCCTTGGAAAAGAAAAATCTGTGGGCTCAATGGTTACCCCTAGTTGAATGGTGGTACAACACTTCATGCCATACAACTACACGCATGACTCCTTTTGAAGCGGTATATGGACAGAAGCCACCTTTAGTTCTATCATATTTACCTAGTGTCTCAAAGGTATAGACGATTGACCAAACACTTACAGTTCGAGAGACTATTCTCCATACCCTCAGAGAGAATTTGTTCATGGCATAGAATCGCATGAAACAACAAGCAAATCAAGGTCGCTTTGAACGTCAATTTGCAGAAGGGAATCATGTGTTTCTTCGATTGCAACCTTACAAGAAAAATTCCCTCAAGGCCGAGCATTTTTAGAAGCTAGCACCCAAATTTTATGTTCCTTATACCATTCTCAAGCGTGTGGGACAGGTGGCCTATCAGTTAGATTTCCTCAGTCATTCGAAGCTACATCATGTTTTTCATGTTTCATGCTTAAAGAAGGTGATTGGAACTAAGTGCCAAATTCAAACCAACCTTCCCAAGTTAGCCGAAGAAGGATCCATTTGGCTACAGCCACAAGCAGTTTTGGACTAGCGTGAGCGTCGCCTGCATTAGAGAAACATCAAGGAAGTGTTAGTCCAGTGGAAAGATACAACTCCAGCAGATGCCACTTGGGAACCAACTACCATTCTACAACAATTTCCACATCTCAAGCCTTGAGGACAAGGTTGTTTTTAAGGGGGAGGACATGTTAGGGTCCTAACCCGCACATAGGTAAAACAATACATTTAGATGTAATAAAGGTCAATATTAATAAGGCCTTGCAATAAAATAGAATAAGTCGAATGTAAGAAGACCTAATAGAAGCTTCAGCTTCTAGAAGGATCTTCCTCTAGATACTTCTTTTGATAGACATATCTATTATAAATAGGAGTCGAGGGTATGAGAACCCTAGCTTGGATATTATTGTAATAGAGCTCTGCTCCCCTGGAGGTTTCCCCCTTGAAGAGGCCTGTGAACATTTCTCTCAGAATCAAAGTGATATTTTTGTTGTTATTCTTATATCATTTCAGTGTTATTGTGGTGATTGTTCTGGTTATATTGTTGTTATTCTGCCATTTCTAACATTTTATTTCTGTTCTGCATACATTTTTGTCTTTTATATTACAGAACGATCATGATCATTCCTTTCAAATTCAGGATCAATCACCACCATGGGATCAAGAGAAATCTGGATCATTGGATCGGAGGGAAGGCAAATAAGGGTCGTCTGATGAAGGTGAAACCAAAGGTTAGAGTAAGGTTAATTCCCAACCATGAGATCTAGATTGTTAATTGCCAGACATTGATTGAGGCCAAGCATGAAAGGTAAGGCTGATTGATAATCAACCATTGATTCATCGTCATCCATTGATTGAGGTGATCATGGAAGGTAGGAAAATCCTAAATTGCCGAAGGCTGGAGTCACTAAGTCCCATCAACCATCTGATCTAATAGGAGGTGTGGGGGAATCTCCATCGTCGATCGTGATCAATCGACGTTAACCACATCGGAAGTTTTCACTCCAAGAGTTTTAAACCTTGTTGAACTGCTACAACCTGGAGCCCCGGAGCGTCGAAGTCCCAGAATTTTTGTCGACCGTTAGATCAAGGGAAGGACTTCGGGAGTGTTGTGGGTCGTTGGATCTAGCAGTGGTAGAAGGGTAGCAAAGTTTCGGAGCTTTAGAACCTCTCCACTTCAGATTTCGGTAGTTCAGGATTATGGGGGTTGTCTAGAGCAATATTCCCTAAAGCCCGAAGCCCGGAGTTAATCACAGCCATTGGCTGTGGGAGGAGTGTGAGCCGTCGATTTATTTTGGCATTCGGCTATCCGAGAGATAGCATGGGTTGGACTTAGTAAAATTCCTATGCTCGGAGTCTCGGATTTGATTGATGATGGTGCTTATGCTACATGGAAAGGGTTCCTTGCGGGGTCACATGCCACCTAGCTTTAGTACCTTTTGTACCTCGATCTATTCATTTTCTAGTGACACGTGGCACGCATGCCATGAGTCCACGTCACCCTAGGTGACATCAGCATGTCGTTTCCTCTCCGAGAGTATGTGACTCTGGGGATGTCCAAGTTTTCGTCAGTGAAAAGTGTCAAATCCTGAAGTCACCAAGGCATGCAATCGTCGATCTGAGATCCCTTCGGGACCTCTCTCGACCGTTGGATCAAGCAGAGGGAGCAGAGGTAAGTAATTCAAAGGATTGTCACTTCGGGGAAGTGCAAGACTCGGGAATGGAAATATCCTAGAGCCCTAGTGCGTCAAATTTATGAATTAGTTAAGAGTCATTTGTCTCAACGCATGATTAAGTCACAACCATCAATCTTGTTGAAGCCTCCAAATGGGGGTGGGACTGCCCATTTTGTGGGAGATTAAACTCAACTGTTAGTTTTTTTCTATTGGATTTATTAAAGGCTTCAACGAAGTGTAACTCTAGGGGAAAACAAAATTTTACAGGGGAAACAGTCGAAGGCCAAACTGAAGGACTTGGTCCCAACGTCAGTCCCATGTTAAGGTGAAAAGGCCCTGGAAGTAAACCAACCCTCATAATTGGTTTTGGCACAAGCTCCTATGTAGAAAAACATAGATCATGGAGCTAAAGGGTGATTAATCCCACGGTTTCAAGCCGTGGTCACGTGAAAATTGTTATGAAGCAAGTGCCTTTGCAGTTTTCGATTTTCGGTATCAGCTAAGGGGGCTGAAAGTGGTTTATCAGGGATCCCTAACTTTCAGCTCCGATATCCGATTGGGGAAAGAGTACAGTCATTGGAAATTTGATTCAGAGGATTTAGAGGAAAATAAAAAGGGACTGTTATACTATGAATATTGATATAATTTTTTTCATGAATTAAACAAAAAAGGTACCTGTAAATTTAATCGACAATTTTGTATGATATGTATAATTCTAACCACATGATTGCTTGAATATTTTTCCAAGATCATAGGTATATTCAAATCAATTCTTGTCTAGGATCATATTTTAGGGTCATGGAAGCATGACAGATCTTACAAGAGTTGGATGAGGCAATCAAGAGATACAGAGAAATTAATGAAGGTGGACAAAGAACTCAAGAATAGTGGAACAAAAGTATTAGTCAACAACTACAGGATCTGAATAAATTGTAGGTACTACAAAAGCAAGAACCCTCACATAGGATATGAAGCTAGCAAGTTAAATATGTCATCGATGGGAATAAAAGGAAAAGTATGATTGCCTATCCTTGAAAGAGGAAAGGTGTAGATAGTTGCAAGGCTTAAGTGTGAAAGAGATCCACTCTTGATATCAGAGTTCACAACGAAAAGTGGGATGACAATGCAGAGAATTGGGAATGCCCTCTCACTTGAAAAGTATCATTGAGTGAAAATGGACTTCCATTGGGAATGGTATTAAGTGTGAAAGGTATGGTTTCACAGGGAAAGGTTAATGAAGTAACCTAATGGACAACTAGGAGTAATAGAATTTGATTCAAGAACGTTGTAGTAGAGTGATGGAATGTTTGAGCTACTTCATTCTAGGGTGTTGGAATGTTTCATAAAGGTAAAGTTGGATATGACTGCCTATGAGAGGCTGTTGAAAATAGAACACATTGGTTGGATTGCAGAATGGCCAAGTGGAACTTGGCTGGAAAGTGTTCAGACCAGGGAACCATAGTGCAGATGAGCTGAATGGAATCACACGAGGCAGCAAGGATCTAAAGGAGTTCAAGGACAACCAGCTACAACATAAATAGATAAATAAATAAGTGAATTAAAATAGAAATGAACTAGAGTGCATGAGGCATACAATGAAGTTAAAATGCATATGCATTAGTAGGCATGATGACTGTAAATGATTGGTGCATATGGATGTGTAATTGCACATGCTTGGATATGCATATAACATGCTTGTGAACTTAGAATAGTCTATTATTATGAATAATGTTTGAGTATGACTAATGATGGATTATGTATTCAAGAAAAATGATATAGCATGGTTAAATATGTGGATGTTGTTGTTTCTTATGATTTCCATCTAGGTGAAGACCCATGAGGGTGGCAGGAATGGTGATCAGAATGATGAAGGAGGAAGTTTGTGAGCTTCTACAAATATCAGTTGATCAGATAACAACAAGTAGGTTGATAAAAACTAGGCAGGTATGCATTTAATTTCTATTGATGCATACATGTTGAAGGGGATTGAGGTAAGAATTCCCTCAATTAATTTTCAATATTTAAATTGATATGTAAAGGCAAAAGGCCTAGAGTATGCAAATGTTGTTGATGCTAGAATGCATTTAGATAAAATGTTGGTTGCATATTATGTTATGATTGGTTATGGGATCATAATCGAGTTAATTCAGGAGACATACTCCTTCTATAACAATGAATATCCATAGATCTAGTCATGTGTGAGACCATAATATGGTTGGATATGGAAGGGCTATAGGTGAGTGCTCAATCGTATCTACTGTATAGTTTATGTTTGGAATGCAACCTCTTTGCTGACACTGAAGAGAACTTAAGAATTATAATCTTATTGTTGTGTTTGGGTTGAAAAGGAAGGTATCCAAATAGTCAAGCAAGCAGTAGGAAGTTCGTGGATGATGTATTGAGGCATTGGCCAGAACTTCCAACTCACCTTGGTGAATGCATGACATACTTATGTGGTATTATGTAGTCAACACATGGATGCATTGTGTAAATGTGGCCATCGGTATTGGTACATCGATTTTTATTTTATTTAATAATTAATTGTTGCATTATGAAAAGCTTGTGGTGTTAAGAATACATAATGATGGATAGATGCATTATATTTAATATAAATACTAGCTTAAGGTGATTGGATTGTTGTTGTTACAATTCCAAGAACATTGGAGCTATTAAAAATGTTACAAGTGATAATACAAGATTCATTGAATGCATTAGGTGAATGCATGTATATATTATATAACATAGAAATGATTATGCTAACAGTTGAAATGATGTGAGTATTTCTAACTCATGAAGTTGAAAACCCTTCAGGAACTGTTAGATATTACAACAAGAAATTTGCAGGTTAAAGAAGCTACATAATGATAAATTACAGAAAAGCTCTATTGAGGGGACATAGTGATAAAAATATTTATGGACAGAAGAAAGAAAATATTAGCTGATAAGACATGTGTATGTAATGATGAGTTCATTCCAATTGATAGTTGGATTAATAGAAGTGATTGAATTTTAGTTGTAAACAATTCTGATAATCACTTTGTGATTTTGTTTTGAATTTTTACCATGAAAATATATATATCTTGTACATGAGATACTGACAATTTGCTTGGCTGAGGAATGTTGAAATTGCAGGAAGAAAGGGACTTGGATATGGTAGTGTTGTAAGCCCATAAAGAAGACCAATGCCTATTGATGCAAGAACCAATTATTATGAACAGAAGCTCATGTATTGAAATTTTATTTTTCCTATATAAAACAGTTTAGGGAATTATAATTTAATAAATTACTGACAAATTGTTTTGGATGAATGCAGTTCGAGAAAATTGCAGGTAGGATGAACTTGAATATGGAAAGAACGTAATCCCATAAGGAAGATTGATATCTATAGCTGCAAAGCAAAATATTATGAGCAGAAATCACATGCTTGGGAAAATTTTGTTTTCCTGTATAAAACAGATTGAAATTTATGATTGAAAATGATTGTAGTGATGTCTCATGATGATTGTATACATGTAATACATATGAGATGTTGGATATGCAAGATGGAAAGCATGGAAAGGGATATTGTTGTGACATGAGAAACCTGTGTCCCTAGAAATATTCTTGTGCAAGAACGCCTTGGCTAGGCAAGATGGATTTCCTAAGGGACTGTATAGCAGAGAAGGGAATGCATGATCCTGGGCCTGGAAGGTGAGTGACGACAAGGAAGAGGAGACTTTGATAGCTCTTGTAAAATGTTGTAACAGATGTTGGAAATTGTTCTACTCAATGTCTTTGTCCAAAATGTGTTTGAGGATCGCATCAAGCTTATTAATCAACTAGGGATCTCAACTCCAAATTACCTCCAACTTGCATCATATTGTTGAAGACATTGTAGGGCCTTTTTGGAAGAAAGTTTGTGTTCTAGGTCTCTCACTGTAAGTGTAACATCTCTATTTTAAATGCGGCACAATAAAACTTGAAATATGCAGATGCTTCTAATATGTCATTCTTTCCACAAAGGCAAGCAAATGGTGTAGAATTTATTTCTACTTGTTTTCAACCACAAAGATTTGAATGAGGAAAGCCAGATGACTACTTCGTCCAGTTGCTTTTAGAATNTTGAACTTTGCCTCCGCTACCTCTTGAGCTTTGGAAAAGTGTCCTTTCCTATTGGAGGCTCTGAAGAACAGCTCGTGCCCTACAACATGGTTGATCTCGGCTCCACCTTGCCCACTGGCTCTGCAGCTCTAAGTGTTGAGGACCGTGTTGGTTTGGTTAATTCTTTAAAGGATAAGTTGCAACACCTTGCTAGACAACAGTCTGGTTTTCTTGATTCTCTTTCTCCCACTGTAAAAGACCAAGTATCAACATTGCAAGAACCTCAGAGAAACCATGATGAACTTGAAGCGAAATTCTTCGAGGAAAGAGCAGCGTTGGAATATAAATATCAGAAGTTGTATGATCCACTATATTCAAAGTGATTTGAAATTGTAAATGGTATCACTGATGTTGAAAGAAAGGACGAGCCTGAGAATAATACTACAACTGATGAGAACAAAGAAGAAGAGAAAGGAGTTCCCGAGTTTTGGATCACTGCAATGAAGACCAACGAAGTGCTTTCAGTACAGATAACAGATCATGATGAAGGTGCTCTGAAGTATCTAAAGGATATTAAGTGGTTCCGAATTGATAACCGCAAGGGTTTCAAGATTGATTTTTACTTTGACATGAATCCCTTTTTCAAGAATTCTGTGTTGACAAAGACCTACCACATGATTGATGATAATGAACCCATTTTAGAGCGGGCAATAGGGACAGAGATTGACTGGTATCTGGGAAAAAATGTGACACAAAAGCTTATGAAGAAGAAGCCAAAGAAAAGAGCCAAAAATGCAAATCCCGTGACAAAAAAAAAACAATGTGAAAGCTTCTTCAATTTCTTTAGTCCACCACAAGTTCCAGAAGATGACGAAGAAATCGATGAAGAAACTGCTGAGAACCTTCAGGATCTGATGGAGGAGGACTATGACATTGGTTCAACTATCATGAATAAAATAATTCACATGCCATGTCATGGTTTACTGGAGAGGCTTTCCTACTGGATGACTTGGAGGATGATGATGAAGAAGACGATGAGGACGAGGAAGACGGCAATGAAGATGAAGATGAGGATGAAGAAGAAGAAGATGATGAGGATGAGGATGAAGAAGAAGATGAAAAGCCAAAAAGAAAGCCACGTCAACCTGCACCCAAGAAAGGCAGCATTGTTCAAAGAATTGGACCGGCTGGAGAGCAGCCTCCTGAGTGCAAGCAACAATAAATCACCGAATACCTCTTATATTACAGGCTGCTATGTGGTTGTATATTTGTCCCAATTTCATTCTCTTGTTGAATGTCTTTTTCAGGATGTCTCTGCAAATGAAATAATTTGTCATGTTGTTGATGGTAGCACATGTCGCATGAACGAAACACCACGAAGAGCACCCACACAAAATTTAAATCACGCTATTTCAAGATTTTGACCATCGTCTGAAGAACATCAATATGCCACTTCCTCCGAAGCCCGAAGGCTGAAATCATGGTTCCAATCACACTCATCGCGTCGATGGGTAGGGTTTTGTTTGTCAATTATAAACCTAGTAGTCGTATTCACACACGGATGGCAAGGAGAAACGCTGTAGATACATTGGGAAGATGTGATCACGGTGATCTTTGTGTTGCAGAGGTTATGAAGGTGTGATCTAAGGGCCATGAAGAATAACCACGCATCGGAGGGAAAATCAAATTTCGCATGTCCCTGGTCATTTTCAGCTGCAAGGTTTGAAATGTCTTGCGCCCAGCATCGACAGTAAAATCAATTTTTTGATGTCCAGATTCCCAACAACTCTTCCAGCTATCGAATCGAACTAGCATCAATCACCAAATTCCAAGGAAGCCATGAAATTCATAGTCACTGGTCACTCTAGATGATTGGTCGACTTCAGGATTGTTGTTTAATGTGGAGTTTCAGTGTAAAATTTTCCACCGATTTATCTTCATCCAGCTAGGCAGAATCAACCGCAACTATCAAAATTCAAAACTTTAGTCGGCAATCTCTTCAAAGGAACAAGAGTAGACAGACAACTCAACTCTTACCAGCTTGGCTCCAGATGAAATAGATATTTCCTCAGGTAAGGAACATGTGTCCCTTAATATCCATCACTACAACTCATGCGCATGGAGGTGAATCAAATGCATACATTGTTATAGACAGTTCGCTGGAAATTAGGAATTATTTTTGCTTTTAACATAAATCAGTTCGGATTACTGTTATGATTAGTTAAAGACGGTTGATAATTAGTTTACCTTCAGTTAGGTGTTAGAATCCAACGATGATGATTCATCTTCTCAAGACAGAAGAGTTATATAAAATGATGATTCATTGTACAAGAGAGCAGGGGGGGAACTCTTTTGAAGAGAGCTCCTATTGAACGCTGAGTTATTCTGAAAACCCGGAATGGAGTAATGAAGGAGAGACGAGTTCACTTGATATGTGAGATTCATCATAGTCGATTCTTTCAGTATGTTCTTTGTTTTATCATTGTCATATTGTTTATCTCTTCCTTTATCGACTAAGTTAAAATTTGTTTGGAATTCATTTTACATGCTCCTTACACACAATTGATAGGTGTTGTGTTTCGATGGTGACTAGTCAGAATTCACTAAAGATAAGTGCTCTGCATCTAGTTATTAGCCTCCAGTCTTTTTCCTCTAAAGTTGTAGTGAAAATTCATCCTTGTTAGATGCTTTCACTGTGATGGTCTTTTCCTTTTCTTTTTCTGCTACTATATCATGATTATCGATTGCTGAAAGATAGACTTACTTTGCCTCATTTCCCTCAAGTGGAAAAATCACTGCTATTATCCATTTTCTTTGGTTTTCACTTGACTCCATCGCCCAATAGGCCATTTTCAAATCTGTGCAACTGCCAAACTTATCAAAATATCTTTTCTTATAAAAAATATGGCCTTCTTACTGTGCTTACTGAATATTCTTTGAGTAAAGAACCTTGTTTATTGAGAGAGCCCTATCTGATTGTATTAGGTCAAAAACACACTCTAAATCGGTTTTCAGAGATTGGCTTGCTACAACCCAAGTCAAGCTCCGAACAACAAATAAATTTTTCATTTAAAATGTGCTAAGGATTGGCTCTATTACATCCTAGAGTCGACTCTTGCGACAACATAAACTATTGATTGGGATCATGCACACAATGGGTATGTCAAGGGAAAAAGTTGATCCAAGTTAACAAGACAGCCATATGGATGTAGCTCCATGAACCGCACGGATAAGTATAGTACTAGATTATGAAAATTTACTCTTAGATTATGAGAAAAAATGAAAATTTTATGCACAAATTGTGAATTGACATGCTCACTGATTTGAAATGTTGTAGGAAAATGATAAATGTTGAGGATCTAGAAAGGAACCAGACTATGAGGGAAAAAAAGAAGGTGATGTTGGAGTAGTTGAATGACAAAGGCATGGAATGAAGAAATTCCAATGTACTTGTTGCAGCTGGAGTTCTGGAAGCCACAACTCTGAAACTTCTTGGTCAAGTGCACTGGAGCCCTGGAGAGAAGTGGAACAACCTGAGGGAATGCATGGAAGAGAAATGGGTTCATTTCTTTTGGTTGTGCAGGGTTGAGAGGGAAGGAGAGCTTGTTGGTTGGAACAATTGCCAGAAATATAAATTATGAAGATCATTATACATGTTTTGGGTTGGAATGCCTTTGTAAACATGTTTAATTTTAGGATAGAGTGCCTATGTATATGAGATTGGGTTGGATTACATGTGTGGATTAAGGCAAGAGGGCCTGGATTTGTAATGTTAATAACATTGGAATGGTGTTGTGCACTGAGGATAGTTCCAAAATAAGGGGATGGGGACATAACATCTCGGTTCTAACCATTATGAACTATAATGTATTATGTAAATGTGACTTAAGATGGTAAGCCGATAAACTTGAAAATGGGCCAGAGTGCCTAGGGAATGTAATACATCTATATACATTAATAAAATACACCCATGGTTGCAAGAAGGACAGGGACAAAAGAGATAGGGGATATGATTCCATGAGAGAGGGGACTTGAGAGGCTAAGTCTTTTTATTATTATTTTATTTACCCATGATCAATTTTACGGATAAAATGGGTTACATGAGCTTCTTGGGAGGGAGGCCATGTAGCTCTTGTCTTCATGTAATTATATAAACATCCCTTGGGGGATGTTTTGGGGGTCTTCTTCTCCCTGGTTCTTGTTCTTTTTCTTCTCCTTCCTTTTTCCTCACTCATTCTGGATATTTCGTGTGCTCTTGGGATGAGCATAGAAATGAATGGTTGGAAGAGGAGAGCCATTGATAAATGGTTGTAATATAATTTATTGATCATTCCAATAGGGAATGGATGCCCATGTGCATGATCTTGATGAAAGTTTGGATAGGTATTGTACACAACTGAGAATCCTTGGAGTTTTCAATAAGGAGATATCCGGACCAGTAGCACTAGATCCCTAGAGAGAAGTGGGATATCCCGAGGGACTACATGGCAAAGAAAGGTGTTCATTTCTTTGGGTTGTGCAGGCTAAGGGGGAAAGAGAGTTGGAAATTTGGATTTGTTATGAGGTTGGGAAACCAGAGAGCTAGTTATCCAATTGTTGTGGGTTTTTAGATTTGGCCTAGGACTCGTCCTTGTGGATTCATATCCCTAGCTCGGGCGTGACCTTCTTTTGAGACTAAAAGAACAACATTATCTATGGTTGGGAGGAAATTCCATGGTCTTCAACCAGTTGGTGGACGTTTACTTGCAAAGATAAGTGCTCTATGTGTTTTCTATATAATGTTTAATTTCGTTTTGTATTTAATTATCTCTGAGATATGTATTTTTTTAATATGCATGTCTGTATGTTATTTGTTGTGCATGGCATGTTGTTTATTGCTTTATGTTTTAGCGGAGATCTTGTATTATGCATGTGATTTTCATGTCTCTTAATTAACTTAGAAGTGATTTGAATTGAGATAAGTCACTATGAAGTGAGTCCCTGGACTGCAGCTTGCCTCGCCTACGAGTAGTTGGGTGTGTTGCAATCAAATTAAGTGGTGTAGCCTGACCTGTGGGCGGTTGGGTAAGTTACATTTTGAGTATCACTATAAGAAGAGATTTTCAAAGTTGCTTGATCGCTGGATGAGGTGCTCAACATGATTTTTATTGAGAAGATTTCCTAATTCATGAGAGCAATGGGTTGAATGGAGTGTGCTATGGGTATATAGTTGGTTTCTTCGCCCTAGTGGCCTCATAGCCTGGCTTGGAGGTGGCATCTCCAATGGATTCCTATGGTTGGCTGGTGAATTTTTCTTACATAACCAATTTATTGGACCACTTTTATTAAAAGATAAGTGTATAGTCATTATTTTCATTTATGCAATTTAACTATGTATTTTATATTATGATGTTGAATTTGTGCATGAATTTTGTGTGAATATATTTATTAAGAATGAAGATAAGCATGTGTTGCCTCATTTCTATTGATTTTGTGTAGATTATATTGTTGCACCTATAATTCTACACTTAGCATGCATTATTAGTATGTTGGAATCCTTTTGAAGCCAAATTTGTTCACAAATGGTGAATTCCACTAGTTAATGGCCAATTTTTGAAATTGAATCAAGCCGGTATTTTTTTGTTGACTTGAAGGGCATAGATGGATATGCCACATGTCAACAACTTGATCCTTTTTGTGACTAAAATGTGAATTCAATAACTTGATCATGTATGCGTTTTTGAGTGAAGTGCATATGTAGCTCAATGTGCTTGTTGTGCTTATGTTGAGTTGTATGATGGGAAATTTGTATGGCACTCTAACTATCACTCCAAATAGTAGTTGAAAACACCTCCTCGAAACCAAACTTGGAAAGGATATTTTGGACATAGATTACTTCCTATCCTACATGAACCATTGCTCCATAATTTTCCTCAATCTAAGAAAGATAAATGGTAAGTGTTTCTTGCATACCTAAGTAACAAGATACAAACCAAGATTGAATACATAACTTGTAAGAGACTTTAGATCATCGAACTCCAACCCAATCAAAATCT
>JASDQU010330719.1:0-12864 GCA_032191745.1 Picea mariana | reverse complement strand
GGTTCTTAACAGAAATTGATGCGTTACCTCGACAACCTCTTCTTTATCTAAACACCTGAGAAGCAATCCAGTAGGGTCTCTCCAATATAATAGATTATTATAAATGCAGAATTTGATAGCTCTAAGCTTAAGAGCTCAAGCTTGAGTCAAACTGAGTTCAGGAGGAACTTCCAGCCTCTGCAGAAAATGTATGATGCCGGAATACCATTCAAAGGAAGACAAGTGCTCTACCACTTGCTAACTATCATGTTGTCCTTCCGATGCCAACTATGTCTATGAATTTTCTGAAATTTCTGCTATGAAATTAATATCCAGCAGCTTATGATTTTCCTCTGCTAAAAGCTTGGAAAGGCCCTGGCCTTTTACCAGTTTGGTGGGCTTTACTTCAATATTGAACTCAATCATCTTTGCAATCCATCTCACCCTCTTTCTGTCAATATCCGGCTGAGTCAAAACATCTTTTACAGAAGATGAGGGAACATATGCGATGACCTTTGAGTGAAGAATATAAATTCTGAAGGATTTTAAATCTTTTATGAGAGCGTAAGCTTGTTTCTCGATAGGGTCATACCTTAGTTCAACGTCTCTGAGTGTTTTGCTGAAGAAAGCCACGGGATGATCAAAATTTTCCTCATCTTTCTGAAGCAGGACTGCTGCCACTGTGTCATAGGAAGCAAAGGAAAAGACATAGAAAGTCTTACTGTAATCTGGGCTGATCAGAATTGGAGATTCGATGATCGCTTGCTTGATATCCTGAAAAGAGTTTCTCGCGCTCTCTGTCCATTTTATCTCAGCCCCTTTTTTCAGCATGCATGTTATGTGTTTGACTAATTCAGCAAAATTGGGCACAAACCTTCTAACAAAATTGATCTTACTGAGTAGTGACTGAATGTCCTTTTTTGACCTCGGCAAGGACAGCTTTTGAATTGCCTCCACTCGTGTTGGATCAATCATTACACCTTCGGATGAGACGATGTGACCTAAGAGCTTACCCTTTCTTAGAGCAAACTGAGATTTCTTGGGATTCAAAGAGATCCCGAACTGTCTGCATTTTAAGAACACTCTTTTTAGATGTTTTAGATGCTCCTCATGGCTGTTGGAATACACTGTAATATCATCAAGGTATATGAGGAAAAACTTGTCCTTTTCTCCCACAAATGCTATATCCATGGCCCTTTGGAATGTGGCCCCAACATTCATTAACCCAATGGGGATCTTGGTGTACATAAAGGTACCCCAGGGTGTGGTAAATGCAGTCTTCTCCTGGTCATTAGGGTGAACAGAAATCTGATTGTAACCAGAAAAGCCATCAAGAAAAGACATGACCTTTGCCCTTGAAATCCTCTGTAACAAGTGTTCCATCTTAGGAAGAGGATAGTTGTCCTTTTTAGAGCATTTGTTTAAATTTCTGAAATCTACACACAATCGGATCTCACCATTCTTCTTCCTTACGATCACCAGATTGGAAATCTATTTGGAATATCTCAAGGGAATTATGATCTTGGCATCTAGGAGTTTTTTAATTTCTCTCTCAATCACTGGCAGCAGAAGAGGACTGATAGGTCTGAGTTTTTGCTTGAAAGGAATAGTGTCTTTTTCAAGAGGTATCGTATGCTGAATAATATCGGGATCATAAGTCTTTAAATCACTATATTTCCAAGCAAACACATCAGAAAATTCCTTCAAAACACTACAGTATTTTGACTTCTCATCAACAGTCAATTTAGAAGACAAATTAATAAACTTGGGCTGGCTTTTACCTCCTATGTTATGCTCTTGAATAGCTGGATCTTTCTCCTTTTTGTCTGGCTGGTAAGGAACATCATTCTGATCAAAAAGCCTTTCCAGGGGTACCAAACCTCGAGGTATATAATTGTTTGGTAACTGAACAATTTCATGCTGGCCCAACTTCTTCTTTAGCTTAGGTTCCTATGATTCTTCTTCATTAAGATTCTGCTGATCAATGTGCAAATCAGAAAACTCATCTACCACTTGGAGAAATCTGTTGAGTTCATCGTCATCTTCAAAAACTTTCCAATATTTGATATTATCAGGTAATGAGGGTCGATATTTTACTTGAATCTCATAGCTGAGCTTAGGGGGCATGGGTGGAATGAATGTGCTGGCTGAAACAGCAAGAGAATCTGTGAGCTGATTCATATCCCTTGGTATGTATGAAATTTCAAAAACAGAAAAAGAATCGTGCAGCTTCCATACCTCGTCTCTGTAAGCTTTTAATCTGACATGCTTAGCTTGAAAGGTACTATTTACCTGTTGTACGATGAGGTCTGTATCTCCCAATACCTTCAAACCTTTTATCCCCATCTCTTTGGTTGAATTTAATCCCAACAGCAGAGCCTCATACTCTGTTATGTTGTTGGTGGTTCTGAAGTCGAGCTTGAAAGACAAAGATATGGTCTCCTTTGAAGGAGAGATCAAAACTACTCCAACACCTGCTGAGTCTTTAGTGCTGGCCCCATCGAAGTACATAGTCCAAACTGCAATGTTTTCACTTTCAGTCTGTTGTTCAATAGGCTTCACTAGCTGCATAGGAGTTGATTGACCATCATCAATTTGAAGGATGCATGAACCAAAATCTATATCCACAACATAGATAGGATGATTGACGGAATTCTTTCCATCGCTGATGATATAAGCAAGCTGGTTTTCCCTGTAAATTCTTTTCATTTCCCCCCAAACACTGGAATCGTAGCGTATGACAGATTCATCTGCAATGTACCTCCTAATCTTTTTCCCCATGAATGAGACAAAAGCAGCCCAAAATTAGGTGGAATATCAACAACTACTACGTCCATAACCATGCTCCTCATTGGTAACTGAGCAAGGTTAATAACCATATCTTTGATGAGGCCGAGACATCTGACTTTTCTAGAGTCAAAGGAGAAAAGAACTTGATATGGTTTAGTGACTTCGAGACCAAGCTCATCCATCACCGCCTTTGGCATAAGGTTATGTGATGCCCCAGAATCCAGTAAACAATTGTGAAGGATTTTGTCATGGACATTTAAGGATATGTAAAATGGTGGACAAGAATCGTCACGGTCTTCTATCATGGGCCCTATGGTCACTTTAGGCTTATCATCTTATAGGTTCACAAGATCATCAGATGGAGAAGTCTTAGGCTCAAGAGACTTTAAGATGGCTTCTTTAAATATTTCATTCTTCATGAGTTCAGTTAAAGGCATCGGTATCTTAACCTTTTGAAGTTCTGATTCAAAATTGAAAGAAAGAGATGGTCTGTCCGAAACCTTTACCTCATTGGAAGGAGCTTTGAGGCTAACTTGCTCCTTGACTGGGGGCTAAGTTTGTTTCTTCTGCTGTTTTGCTAGAAGGGGGGTCTATTTTTCAGGAGCGGGAGGCTGCTTGGCAACAACCTCTTTACTCTTCACAGGAGAAGAATCTTCTTTGTTCTCCACAGGAGCAGTAATGGGTGTTTTTGGAACAACATTCTTCTTGGACCTTAACTTGTAGCCTTTCTAATCATCTGTCAAGTAAACAACTCCTTCTACACTTGCTTCCTGAATTTGCTGATCCATCGGGGCCTCTTCATAGTCTACTTGTTTCAAAAATGAAGTATCATTCTCATCACCAAAACAGTTTATCTCATCGGCATCCTTAATTTCATCAGGAGATGGTTGTTTCTCTTCATCCAATACTACATTTTGAAGAGGTGGTCTGATCCTCTGATCATCAACTGGATTTCTATCTCTTTGAAGGATCTGAACTTGTGGATTATTCCTTCTATAAGGAAAAGCATTTGGATTTCTCGGGGCAAAAGTATTTGATTCTTTTGCTCTTGCTGGTTGCTTATTTTGGACTTTCAATTTCAACATTTCGGATGTCAGACTATCCAACATCTTAGCCATCTTTTCCATTTTAGTATTAGAAGAGGAAGAGGGTTCAACAACAGACTTCTTCTTCTCATCCCTTCCTTTAAGCTTCTGTGATGTTGTAATGTTAGACTCAACCTCGAGAGCAGCATCTTGCATTAAAGCAAGCGTGGATGATCGTCTTTCTCTAAGGATAAGACAAAACTCTGCATCAAAGGCAGTAGAGAATGTGATCTTTGCCGATGCATCGCTTGGTTTAATCTCTACAGGGATCTTACCAAACATTTTATTGAATCTCTTGATAAATTCTGAGACCGATTCTCCATCTCCTCTCTTCAAATTTCCAAACTCAGAAATGTAATATAACAGATCTCTTCGTTCTCCCCAGTGTTTCAAGAATACCTCATCTAATTGTTCAATACCGGTGATAGAATTTGCTGGTAGCTCTTTGAACCACTTTCGGGCTTGGCCATCCAAACTCTGAACAAAAACTCTAGTCCACACATCTTCTTCTGAAATATTAATGTTTTCTGCATAAGCATAAAACGCTTCAATGTGTTCTTCAGCAGTGTACTCCCCTGCTCCTGTAAAATTAGGCATATATTTCTGGTAGTCACCTGTTGGCATGGCAGACAGGGGATTTGGAAAGACAAGTGGGGCATATCTGTTTGCCAAGATCTGTTCCATCCTGGTCAAAGGGGAAGACATGACAGTCTTGGTGATTGATACAAACGAGGAACTCATAGGAGATGATGGAGGAGATGAGTTGCCTGAGTTAGAATAGAAAGGCTGTCTTACTTCACCTTGAGCAGAGTTTTCGGAAATGGATGAGAAATAAGAGGCTTTATAGAATTGACCAAGCAACAAAGCTAGATTTTCTTCTCCTTTAGAGGATAGATCATGGAGGATATCTTCAAGAACGGGCAGATTAGTGTGGGTGTATAGGACACCTTTTGAAGTTTTGATGGGTGATGAATCGAAAGAAGATGAAGAAGAATTTTCTTTCTGTTTGGAGGATTCTGTATTGAATTCTTTTGGATGGGATGAAATATCAATCTCAAGAACAAAATCAGTAATATTAGAAGAAAAAGAAGGTTCTTTTACCTTAGGAAATTGAGATGAATTTTTAATTTCCTGGGAATTTTGAGTTTCAGCAGGGGATTCAACCAAAGACTTTTTAGATATGGAAGGATGAATATCAGTTGGAATACCTGAATCAATTGCACTTGCAGATCCAGAATCCTGTCTTTGCAAAGCTTTGCCCTTGCTGATGATCTTTTCTGGATCAGGAACTGATGTTGTCAATGGGCCTTCTGGGTTTGCCCTCGTGTGAGCTCTTTTTGGAGCCACTTCGTTTCAATGGAGTCACCAGATAGAAAATGTACAACCTGATAGTGTCTACTTCTTGTCTATAATCAAGAATTAGATCTATGTCGTCTCCCAGAGAAGCTGAGCTTCGATCTCCTCTCCCCGGCAACGACGCCAATTTGTTATCACTCCAGGAAACTCTCCTAGGCTGTAAGTCAGAGATGCCTGGTAACTAACTCTTTCTGGGAAATATTTTCTTACTAATTGATGTGTTTTTTGGATCAAGATGAATATCTAGGGACTGGACTGTGTGTTCAAGACTGTCTATAAATATAAAATCTCACAAGGTCTTCTAGCAATGTAGTCAGACAAGGTTTGATTAAATGAAAGAGGAAATAGCTATCGAACCAGATTATACTCGTATAAAACAAACACAATGGGTTTAATAACTAAGGAAATATATTATGATTATCAACTTAATCAATCGATAAATGAGATGACAGTCACATACAGATTGAATGAGCATCAATAAAGAACCTTCACTCATAAGATATCAGAGAACAGAAAAGAAAATCTGACAACACAAGTGAAAGAAGCTTGCAATTTTTCATATAATAAGAATAGGTCTTTCTTACAGTAGCAGTATGTAGAAACCAAAATCAAACCCAGTTTCATATCAAAAGTAGGCCTTTATAGCCTCATACAAACAATTTTACAGATCCTAAAAACATGGATCTGTATTTAATAAAGACAACTAAATTCTATCTAAACAACTTGAAAATAAATTCTGTAACAACTAAACTTAAAAGTCGAACTGTCTTCAATCTCCAAAATCGCCATCTGCATCCTTCCATTCCCGATCTCTGCAATGTGGTGAAGAATAGCAGGACACCTGTCTTTGACTATTGGATTTCCCAACGTTTATGGTCGATTTTTGAGGAAATGGTTTTGCATGTGTTGCCAAAATTCTCTCAAATCCTTGATGCTAAACCTTTTGCATGCGATCTTATAGCCCACTGATACACTGGAGCCCCTTCAAAACCCATTTGGAATGAACTATCTTGTCCTTGGCTTTAAAAATTAGTTTTCCAGCTTTCAACAGCGCACTCCTTTAATTTTTCGCGGGTTAGCTGTTGAAAGCCGTCACTTTCCACAGCTAACGGGTCATAAAATAATAGCTTTGCACTGGGGAAAGTCCCGATTGCGCTCAAAATGAGTTTTCACCTCCAAAATTTGATTTCAAACAAAAATCAGTGGGTATCTGATTTGTCACCTTGCATATTAACGACGACTTGAGTGAGTACCTTCAAATCTGGATGGGGTTTTTGGCTTAGTTTTTGTTTCAACCTCCTTATTTGCCTTTTTGAGGCGTTTGGCAAGCCACCACAAGTTGTTGTAGTCTTTGGTGAGTTTTTTCTTCCTCTTCTTCTCTATAACACTTTCCTTAGCCAATCTTTCAAAAGCAGCATTGGTCTTGGTGAAGTTATCAGATAACTTCTTATACCTTTCTTTAATCACCCGCTCCAAGACCTCTTGCTGGGCAATTACCTCCTTGAGATGCTTGATCTTCTGAGACTTCTTTGATTTGGAGCTTTTTGATGATTCTCCCTGTTCTGTCTGATTCAAGGTTTCATAGTTCTGTGCACACTCAACTGACTGCTCAGGACTCTTGGTGACAGGGCATTGATCTTGCTGCTCTGATTTTGAATCTGAATAGGGCAAGTTTAATATATTCTTCCCTATACTCTGCTCTGTGATTTTCTCTATGGTCTGTTCTGTGGTTTGCTCAAAATTTAACCTTTTCTTCGACCTGAGGGGATTTACTCCAGAAATTCTGTCCTCTGGAGGTCTTGGCAGGGTCTTTCTTTTTCTTGAACTGCTTTGAGGAGAGGATTGTTTCTTTGAACTCTTCCCCTGTTCATTTGCAATCTGGTTCTATGTTTCAAAACCTTCCCATAATAGGAAATGTTCCCAGCTCCTTCCCTGTTGTTTCAATTCCTCTAGGATAATCAATTTTATGAGGCCGAAGTGACACAGAGTAGTTTTCATGCTCAAGGGTTGAGCTCTAATCTTCTTGCAAACCTTAGCCAAAATTTTATGTAGGAAATAAGGCAAATTAAGAGGGGTCTTGCCTGTGAAATGATCCAGTAGTTTGAAGTGGTACATCATCAGTTTATCATATCTTCCCTCCGAGGTAATGTACAATTGGATACCTTTGAACAATTCCTGCCATTCTTTGTCTAGATAAGAAACTAGCATACCTTTTTTCCATGCTTTGTGCCTGTACCCCTCTTTCAAATAAACTATGAAATCCAAATTTTTGGGAGCAGTGGTTTTAAACCAACTCTGACCGGTTCTTGGTAAACTTGTAGCTGCGGAAATGACAGCCTCATCCACTCTAATTTCCATGGTCCCGAYGCGAGCTTTATTGCCATCGAAAGTCTTGGCAAAGGCTTCTGTTGTAGCCTGGTGGCAACCGACTTGCAATCTTTCAACGAATTCAATACACCCTGCATTTGAAAAATGCTTCTGAACTTCAGGATGTGTTTGTAAGAAGGACAGTTTATCCATCTCTCTCTTGATTAGAGCACCACTGCGTTTTCTCACCATTCTGTAGCTCGAAAATCCCGACAATTTGTAACCCCTGTAACTACCAGTCGAGCCGAGGTTATGCGCTGTTGAAAGAAGTTCAGGCTTCGGCTCTATTTTGAAACAAATGAAACTTCAATAAACTTCCAGAAATGATTTGTGATATGGAAACCACGGTTTGATTTGATGTTGTCAGGCCGGTAGTACCTCCTCTGTACCTCCATCACCGAACTCGAACTTGCCATCTCGGATGCCATGAGTGTTGAGCGTGAGTTTCTGGGCCGGATTCGAATTACAGTCCTATTCTGACATGCATAATTGAGTTTATATCATTACCCACTCTCATCAGCGCATGCTTTGGATTTGCCTGACGTGGGGTGATCATATCATCATTACCTTCAGACGTGGATATCATGCACGTGATTCCCGCTTTCTTCAACAACGGCCCATGGAAAATGCCTCTGTCGGCTGTTCATACTTGCCACTTATGCCAACGCGTGACCCCGTGGAAAACCCCTGTTAGCTGTGGAAAGTATGCACTTTCAACAACACACCACTTTGTAAAAAGCACTCCTTAGCTACAGAAAGTATGCACTTTCAACAGCGCACGACCTTGTAAAAACCGCTCCATAGCTGCAAAAAGTATGTACTTTCAACAATGCGCCACCCGCAAAACTGATTGTTGGACATTTTGAAATTCACCCCTTTCAACAGCGCACAGACTTATGAGAAGCGTTCCTTAGCTGCTGAAAGTCGCCACTTTCTACAATGAACACTCAACTTTTGGACACACGTTAGCTGTGGAAAGTGAAAAATGGAAATTTTGAAAAGAAGACTTTATGGATCATATTATTTTCTAAGATGAAAACCGAAACCTAAGCTTTGCAACTGTAGAAACTCAAAAATGACTTGAGGTTACAACCTATCACCTAAAAAAAACAAATAAATCCAAAATTGCGTCATGATTATCTTAACCCTTAACCTTTCATATAAGGGAATTAATTAATCCGTGTTTTAACTAAGACTTCAACATTTTAGGAAATCGGGGATCGGGATTTCGTGATTCAATTTGCATCGAAAAAATTTGCCTGTAGCAAACCCCAAATCCCGAAAATTCTTTAAGCTTAACCTTAAAACCGTTAGTTTTAAAATTTAACATGATTTAAATAATTTCAAATAAAAAGCGTCGGGATTCTTATAATTCTTTTAAGCATTTTTTCCTTTTATTATCCAAATAATTAAAATCTTTAAGTAAAAGGTGTCGTGTGCTTGGGATTGATAACGAAACTCGTGTTTTGTGAAAAGCCAAAACCCGAAAAGGAAAAATTTAGGCCTTAAGGATAAAAAATTTAAGAACTGTTTCAACAGCCTCCCTACCAATAACAATAATGTCAACATTGTCATCATTGGAGAAAACATTGAGGGTGAGTACTCTAGTTTGGAGCATGAGGTCGTTTTAGGTATCGTTGAAATTCTAAAGTTAATAAAAAATTTATACTCAAAGTATATTTCCAAGTGTGCATTTGAATATGCATATCTCAATGATAGGAAGACAATAATAGCTATGCACAAGGCCAATATCATGAAGATTTCTTAGAATCATGTTGTGAAATTGCAAAATACCCAGGAATCAAGTATAATGATATTATTGTTGATAACTATTACATGCAATTTGTTTCAAAACCCTGAGCAGTTTGATGTGATGGTTATTCCAAATTTGTATGGTAACTTAGTTGCAAACACTGCTACTAGTAACTACTACATATGACAAAATTTGCCATGGCTTTTCGTTGCTACTGCCACACATATCCATCGCACTTCCCACGAAAGCAAAGACTATTTTTCATGGACATTTTTTTGTTGCTATATCCACGAACCATTTATTCGTGGAAGCGATGACAAGATAATCCCTCCATGTGTCATCATCCTCAAAATAGTTTTACCTTATAAAGCGTGGCAATAGCGATGAAACTTCGTCACAATAGGGACAAAAAACCGTGCCAAAGTAAAAAACTTACCAATAGATTACAACGTCGATGCCATATGTGCAACAGAAAAGTGTGGAAATTTGTGACGAAAAGGCGTGGCAATAGCGACGAAAATTTTTGGCAGAGAAAAATTTACGATGCAGATGCTATATGTGCGACGCAAAACCATGGTAAAGTGCAACGCAATTTTATCGATATTTCCACGCTTAATAAAACCTATTCATTTCCTTGGGATGAAAGTTCATCGATATTGCCATGCTTAATAAAACACATTCATTACCTTGCAATGAACTGTCGTCAATATTGCCATGCTTCTTGTAGGTTTTAAAAAAAAAAATCTACATGAGAAGCTGGATGTTGGGACTCGTGATTGACCCATACTCAATATTTTCATGTGTGATTGACACTTCAAAGGGTTTCTTATGTGAGAAAGGATTACCAGAGGGGGTTTTGGGACTTATTAGGTGTCTTTCTTAATTGACCAAAAGGGAAACCCAAAGCACCTTGGGATGAAGGGGAAGATAAAATACATTCCCTTGAATGAATGGTTTTAATTGAGATATTGGGGCTCTGAACTAGAGGTCAAAAACAATTTGGTTTGGGGGGAAATATGGGAGATGTATTTTTTTTTAATCTATCACTATGCTTGTGAGAGTGGGCCAACCCTTTACTTATCCACTTCAATGAAATCACAACCATTAATCGATATTAATATAGATTGGTCACAATAATTACCTTGAATATCAAATTTAACCTATTCATGTGAAGGGATAATCACAACATGAGGTTAAAGGCATTCACACCCTTTCAACAACTATGTTTGTAGATTTTTGGATGAGGAACTTGTAGCTTTGTGGTTGATTCATTCCCTTACCAAAAACATGAAGGTTACTCACACTCATATGAATGAAAGAAATCAAATTTAATCGTCTAGATTTACCACCTAATATATTTAATTTTTCAACCTAGGGGCCTGAATGTTTTATAGGCTACTGTGCACTATATGTGCAGATTGTGCTTCTTTCAATATTGATCATGTAAGTAAAAAATTGTTGGAAGATTGGTTGTTGTCATTGATGTCAACCCTAGTCATGGGTTTTGGGCCCCAAGATTGGTGAAGGTATTTGGACATGAAGGAAAATGCACATGCAGATACAACACCCATGGATGGATAGTATACATCATTTTGTTTCTGGTGGTATGTGGCACATCATGTGGATCCTCATGGTTGAGGAGAAATGAATTTTTGAAGATGACAAAGTGAATTGAAGAAGGAAGTACATGTAGGCCTTGAAGATAATTAACGAAAAGAATTACAAAATAAGAAAGTGTCAGGTCGCCCCTAATGTTAAAAGGAAGTGACATAAATGGTATAAATAAACATCATTATACATTCATTTGATACAAGTCTAATTTCAGAGCTAATAAGAAGAAAAGAAGGCCGGATTTCAAGGGAGGATGAAGTCTTTTGGTGATGTGTTCTAAGGTATGTTATTTTCAGGTCATCTTACCATTTTTGCTATAACTTTTTTTCTAGAATGATTCAGATGGTGAAATATCTATGGTATTGAGAATAAATATCAAGTTACATTTGGTAAAAATTTTAGCTCTTGATTCGCTATAATTATGGAGATACACTCTGTGGAAGATAGGGTTTGTGACCATTCCTGAAGCTAGTCAATAAACAGGTGTTCCGGGTAAAAAAGTCATAAATTATTCACAAGGGATCCAAATGAAGTGGGACAAATTTCATCGGAAAGAGTATGGACTTTAGTTTCTTGTTTGAAATTTTCAGAATCAGATGTTAATTATTAAGCATGGGGCGTTCTGTGCAAGTTCACTCTCCTGAATAGACCATAATTGAATAAAGTCTACCATTCTTTCTATAACCTCTTTTTGGGGAGGATTCAAGGATTGAAAATTGGAGGAGTTTTAGAGAATACATTGAGTAATATTATCCACAGGATCAAAGTACTCTAGAAATTGAAGAATTGTAGAAATTGAAGAAGTCTCAAAAAGCATTATCAGGTTTTATGTGATGATTGGTTGATGGTGATGATTTAATGTAAAGTTTTATTATCTCTCATACATTCTTGGGTGGAAGGAAGGGGAAAGGATGGAGAGTTAAAATCTCTCTTGATATTGGAGGATTATATCTTCCTCTTGGAGGTTTATTCCTCCCTTTACATTTGGAAGCTGTAGCTACTTTTGGAAGTCATTACTTCCCTTGAACAATAACTATTGATTATTTCTCATATATTGGTGTAACTCTTATACTATTGTTCATTTCTCATTGGATATAGTTGAATGGTTTAAGTATAAGTTGAGAAAGATTTTAAATTGTACTCTATACTGATTCACCCCCCTCTCAATATCAACAATTGGTATCAGAGTGGGTTACCTTCAGTACAGTTTAACCATTGGAAGGAAGATCCTAAGAAGAAATGGAAGACAAAATTCCAAATGGGATTCCACCATTTGATGGAAGCAATTTTGAATACTGGAGTAATAGAATGGAAACTTACTTGAAAGATCTTGGGAAATATGTTTGGTTCTCAGTTGCTTCAGGATACAATGCTTTGAAGAAACCAAAGACTGCAGCTCAGAAGGAAGCAAAAAAGAACAACAAATTGGCAATAGATACCATCCTGGATGGATTGACAGATTCAGTGAAATCTAAGGTGGGATCATGTGCATCATCAAAATAGATTTGGGACAAGCTACATGACCTTTAAGTAAGGGAAGACGCAAAAGAATAAGAAGAAGAAGAAGTTGAAGCAAATTACAACATCTCAGATTTCAAAGAAGAAAATAGAGGTCAGTTCTTTTGCTTTAATTGTGAAGGAGTAGGTAATGTTGAATTTGAATGTCCTCATCCAAGGATTGAAGTAAATGACACTGAAAAATAAAATTCCAATGAAGAAGAAGAAAATCATGAAGAAAAAATTATTGAACAAGAAGATGAGAATCTTAAAAAATTGAAGCATGTTGAGAATGAAAATAGCAAGCTCAAAGACACGCAAAGAAAACTAAGAAGTGAATTGGGTAGTTGTGAAAAGACAGTTGTAATCTTGATGAAACAATTAGAAGACTTTGAGAAACTAAGAGAAGAAACCATTTCCTTGAAA
>JASDQU010330709.1:0-12884 GCA_032191745.1 Picea mariana | reverse complement strand
CGCAATCTCTTAAGAGTCTTTGGGTGAGGCCAGTCTTGCATAGCTTCAATCTTTTT
Organism: Picea mariana; assembly: GCA_032191745.1. Lineage (NCBI taxonomy): Eukaryota > Viridiplantae > Streptophyta > Pinopsida > Pinales > Pinaceae > Picea > Picea mariana. Next base: position 12,828 of record JASDQU010330709.1, on the reverse strand, counting down.
AGGATCCACCTTGATTCCATCCTTGCTAACAAGATGACCCAAGTATTCTACTTATGAGGTGCCAAAAGCACATTTAGACTGTTTCAGGAAAAGTTGGTGCTGAGAGAGTAGATGGAGAACTCAATCCACATGAGAAAGATGGTCTGTCCAAGTTTTTCTATAGATGAGGATATCATCAAAGAAAACTAAGAAAAAATGGCAGAGAAAAGGACGGAAGACATGATTCATGCGGCTTTGGAAGGTGGAGTAGGAATTACACAAGCCAAAGGGCATGACCAAAAACTCATAGTGGCCCTCATGAGTTCTAAAGGTAGTCTTGGGAATGTCTGACTCTTTCATACGTATCTAGTGGTAGCCCGAACGAAGATCTTGTTTAGTGAAGAATTGGGTACCACTCAATTCATCCAGGAGGTCATCAATGACAGGAATGGGGAATTTGTCTTTGATGGTAAGTTTGTTGAGTGCACGGAAGTCAGGACACATTCTCCAAGAACCTTTTTTTTTTAGGACCATGACCATAGGAGAAGAGTAGGGGCTCATACTAGGGCAGATAATGCCTCTGCATTAAGGAGTTCTTGGACCATTTTCTCAATTTCATTTTTTTGGGAAAATGGGTGATGATACAGACGAATATTGGGAGGAAGGCTTCCGGGTACAAGGGAAATGGAATGATCATGAACACCATGGGAAGGAGGGAGTCCTTGGGGAGTGGAAAAAACCAATTGATGTGTAGAAAGGATGGCTTGGAGGTCTTGCAAGACCGAGGGTGTCTCTGTTGCTTGTATGGCATGGATTTGGGCGATAACATCAGAATGACCTTTTTTGAGCAACTTTTCCATGCAATGGGAACTAATGATCTCAGGTGAACCTGCGGTGATGCCTTGGAACTTATATTGGTGGCCCTCCTGGTTGAATTGCATGGTTAAGTCTTTAGAATCCATGAGAATGGGACCCAAAGTCCTTAGCCAGTCTGCACCCAACACAATGTCACAACCTCCCATGTCGATAACAAACATATGGGATTTCAGGTGGTAGTCACCAATTTGGAGACACAAATTTTCACAACGCCCTCCACATTTCATGGAACCACCATTGGCAATCATGATTTGAAAATTATTGACGACATGGATGTAGCAATGAGTTTCTTGGGCAATGCGGCGATGAATAAAATTATGGGTGTTGCCACTATCAACCGGAATAATGACCTTCCGATTCTTTATGTAACCGATTAGCTTGAGAGTTTGGGGAGTGAAGAAGCCAGTGAGAGCATTGAGGGAAATGACCAGTTCTACTTTGGGGGGGTCTGAGGGAGGGGTTATGTCAGTGGATTCAGGTGACTCAGACACAAGGGGAGTTTCTACATCNAATATTTGTCATCACAGTTATAACAAAGGCCTTTAAGTTGGCGTTCAGCCATTTTAGCCCTAGTCAATTTTTGGATTTTTAGTGGAGCAGAGGGAGTAGTGGGATTTACTGGTTTAGGGAGAGGGATAAAGGAGGGTTTTCGGTTTTGAGAGGATACAACTTGTTGTGCTTCTTTATCTCTTTTAATAGCCTCCACCCAACTCTGAGGCCGAGCCATGAGGACATGGTCCCGAATCTCATCCTTGAGGCCGTTGATAAAACACTATCGGGAAAAGGCATCAGACATGCCCTATGTTCTAAAAGCCAGGCGCTCAAAGGAAGCTATAAAGTCTTCCACTGTTCCTAATTGATTCAACTTTGTCAAACGACGCAAATGGTTGGTGTCAGTGTCAAAGCATTCATAAAGCTCTGCCACAAAGTGTGTCCAAGCAATATACCCTTGATGAGAAGTTTTTCTCCATTTCCACCACTGCCACCGCTCTTGATCTAGATGGAGAACACCATACCAGAGTTTGGCCAAGTCATCTATAATGCTGTATAAAGAGAAATAATGTTCCATTTTGGTTACCCAACTAGTGGGGTCCGAGCCATCAAATTTTGTCACATCCACCCGTGGAAGCTGTAGGTCACATTGAAAGTGATGGTTCTGAAAGTTATTGGAATGAGAGGAATGGTTACCTTCAGTATGTGGAGGTGAGGAAGAGGAAGGGTTATCTGTAGGGATATGTAGTTTGGTGCAGAGTGTCGAAAAGACTGATTCAAGCTGGGTGATGAGGTCTTGTTTGATTTCCTCCATTGAGGACTGCATGGCTGTATATATGGATGCAACATTGGCACTGAGTTGTTTCACTTCTTGTTGGGTTTTGATGAGACCAGATTGCAAGGTGTTGAAGCGAGCTTCCAAGTATTGGTTACGAGTATGGGCCATGAGGATGGGGGAACTGAAAAGGAGCGGGCGAGGTCAATTTTTTTTCTTCTGAAAAATGATATGGATGAATGTGATAAGGGCGAAGAGATGAATCCAATGGAATAGGTCTCAAATAATGGTGAAAAATTTCCATACTTACACACCTGCGGAGTTATACTCCAGTCTGAAGAATACTGCAGAGAGGAAATGCCCAAATGCTTAACCAAAAGGAAATGTGTATTTACTTGGCAACCCGAACACAATTGCTTGGCAATAGATCTTTTCTATTTTAATTTGTTTATGTTTCTGTCCCCAGGGTTAGGTATTCAAGGGTTCTACAGACAAGGGTTTGCCCTGTGCTATAGTTCTCTGATATACATGCGGGGTCCAAGAATAGTACTCGACCCAATATCTTAGGGCACTAACTAAGGAGGATATACTGTACCCTTAGCCGTACTACCCGACTACCCAGGTACTAGAGAGTATCTTCCCGAGTGCTGTTCTCAGTGACATTATAGCAATCAGGTGACCGATTGATTTATATAAAGAGGGCTTCAAGTAATCTAGGCCCATCCGTACACAGGTGCTGTCTGATGCGCTACCACTCGAAGGGGTACCAACAGGGGTTACAAGGGTGGCCGATAGATGTGCACTTAAGTACCACTTGTATTTCCTGCGTGTATGAATCTCTCAACTGTGGGTTTATGTGCATAATGCCAGATCTTTGTGGCTTAAAGACACCAGAATACGTCTCTACCTTGAAAAAAAAATTTAACCCACACTTTCTGCCGAGGAAAGTTCTCTAATACCACTTGTAATAGACCAGATATAAAATGTATGCAGAACATAAATAAAATGCTAGAAATGGCAGAGTAATAGTAATATAACCAAAACATTCACCACAATAGCATTGAAATCATAAGAGAATAATAACAGGAATAACACTTTGAATCTGAAAGCAATGTTCACAAGCCTCTTCGAGGGGGCAACCTCCAGTTGAGCAGAGCTCTATTACAATAATATCTAGAATAGGGTTCTCATACCCTCGACTCCTATTTATACTAAAAAGAAGCATCTAGAGGAAGATCCTTCTAGAAGCAGAAGCTTCTATGTTAAGAACCAAAGACTGAATACAAAAGCTTCTTGTATATTGTTCTTTATTACCATCAAACCCTTAGGGTAGGGCAACACCATACAATGGATCCTATTATGGAAGAGATCCTCTCCTATTCACTTGCCTCTTCGAGGGGGCATCCTCCTATTGAGCTACTGCTCCACAATACAATACTTCTCTTCATGTCTCATTACATTGCTTGAACCCCTTTATATATTTTTACCATCACCTAAGAACATTCTAGAGGAGGAATCTTCTAAAAGTAGAACTTTCTAAGAAGTCCTCTTACATTTATTATATCTAACTACCATAGTGGGCCTTATTTAATAATATAGTGGACCTAGTCCATCTTACATTGAATGACCTCCACTATTATCACTATGGGCCCTCTCGGCCCCCCCACTACCTCTCTAGCTACCTTACATTCTATTAGGTCTTCTTACATCCGCCTTATTCTATTTTATTGAAAGGCCTTATTAATATTGACCTTTATTACATCCGAATATATTGTTCTACCTATGTGTGGGTTAGGACCCTAACAGAGGGTCAACCCTACAAGATACCAGAGGTAGTTCTGACTACTGTACCGAAAAAACAATGCAGCAAAGTAATATCTCATACCACAAAATTTAGCCTCTTTATAACCTGGTAAGAAGAGAAGGACACTGCAACCTCGACCCAAGACTCTTTATCCAACAGAAGCAGATCAACAAGATTGTAGAGAGCACCGAGATATTCCTACCGCACCTACGGGAGTGACTTGACACTACCCAGTCAAATCAAGTTATGATAAATCCCTTCATGTTATTCATTCTGTATATTCACCTATAGATTCCTCCCACACTCACACAGATCATGCAACCAGATTGGTTCATAAAAACCTTCAATAAGCTAAGCAGAGAAACTTCTTAAAAAAGTAAGTAGCTCACCAAGGTTCAGATGCAACAAAAGCTTCCCAGGGGACTTGACGCAATGGATACCATTGCTTCCTAAGGGGGGAGGATTGATCCAGGTGGAAATCGGTGGCCACCCACCTATCCCACTGTCTCAAAACAAGGGTTTCCACATTGGCAATTTTTCTACAACTTTTCGAGTCCCAAACTTCCGGGGCCATTTTGAGGCCCTAAACAACATTTTCTGGGCCCACCACAGTCACACTATAGGATTTATCCAAAGTGTGATGGAAAAATGTGTAGTCCTTGGATAAACCTTTCAAACAAGATATCGTGTGCCCCAAACATAGATCGTATACAAAAGTTATGCCGTTAGGAAGTTGACGTACCAACTTACCCCATCGGGGCCCACATGAATTTTGGTGTTTCATCTTCTGGGGTTAGGGTTTTGGATTTTCTTCATGTTAAAAAGGCCTCTAGAGCCTCATTGTAATCATCATCATCTTCTTGTGAATGAGAGTGGCCATCACATCTCTTCTTAGAGACAATCTGCCACCATTTTAGCGAGTCATTCACTCTGCAATTTTATAGTTTTTGTACATTCTCTCATTAATAAAATTGTGCATTATTGTATTTATGTGTTTATTGCAACATTTATGTGTATCTCACAATATCTATGTATATTTCATTGTTATATCCCTGCCTTCATTTTGTTCTAAAAAATAATCCGGATCAGATATTCCTAGCCAACCGAGTGCATTAGAAGCCTTGATAAATGAATGGTACAACCCAAGGGACCATGAGCAATGAAGGGGATAGATTACTCGGGTCATGCAGGTAGTGGGGAAGAGATTTAGTGGATTAGGATTGCTACTAGAGTTTGGAACCTGGGTTTGGGATGCTGAATGTGGAGAGTGTACAACCAGTAGGGCCAAATATCCTTGTGGACTCATAGGCTCAACTCAGGAGTGGCCCCTTGTTCAGATTTGGGAAAACAATGCCTATGGATAGGAGGTTCATCCTTCGTATGCATCCAGTTGGTTAATTATTAACAATTGAGTGTTATATTGTTTCTATTATGAATATTTCGTTATGTAAATGAATATATGAATACTGTGTGTGTTTTCTGGATTCATTCACCTTTTTAATACATGTTGTTAGATGCATGTTAAACTATGGGCTTGTTGCCCCTTGGGTTATTTTATATGTAAGGGAGATTTTTTAATTCATATTTCGCAGTTCATGTCATTTTTAGTAGGTGGAGGGACTCATATCGGAGGCTAGGTACATTACATATTGGTATCCAAGCTTCTGGTTCAAACATTGGACTTGTATGGGCCAAGAACCACTGTGAATTGGATAAATAAATTGTTATAGATTTTGATATTTGATGAATTTTGGGGAAAACGGTTAAAAATTAAAGCGAAGTCCCCAAGTTTGTGAACAAAGTTGAGTTTTAAATGCCTCAGAACCATTGGGGAGATGAAAAATGGTGTTAATCTATAGAGTTGCAGAGCTAAATTCGACTTGGAAGGTCAAAATTCATGTCTTAATGGTCGTTGTAGAATTGGGTGAAGTTGATGGATCAATGGCCGAGATTCGTTTTCGACGATTTGGAAAGTGGATCAAATCAACAATAGAGATTCATTTTCGACAATTTAGAAAGTGAATCAAATCAACGACCAAGATTAATTTTCAAAGTTTTGCAAAGGGAGTGAATTGAAAACTAGGATTCATTTTCAGAGTTTTACAAATGGAGTGAATCGATGATCGAGATTCATTTTCAACAATTGAGAAGGTGAAGTAGATCAATGTTCTAGGTATGTTTTTGGTGGTCTGGAAGGTAGAGTAGAGTGACAAATGAGATTTATCAGGTGGAAAAATTTGGTGAAGTTTTTTGTTCGCGCATAGAACTCACTGATGGTCAATGATCAGATCGATGAGTTTGGTGAAGTGTTTGGTTTGACCAAATGAAAATTCTGATCATCGATGGTCAGGTCGACGATATTGACGAGGTGATTTTTTATGCCAAGAGAAGTTGTCGATCTTTGATGAAGGAAAGAGAAGGATGATGTGTCATGCCATGTCATCATCCATGTGTCATGCTACATTAACCTCAAGGTGTCATGCTACGTGAGTCGGGTTTCCATGTCGGCACCCATGTTTCATTCCATGTCAACCAAGAAATGGCTGATGGGTGATGATCAAATCAACCAAATTGGTAAATCATTTCATTCATCCTAGAGGGATCATCAACGATAAATGAACAATGGTCGGATTGACCGATTTTATGAGGTCTTGCAAGTTGGTTGTCAAAGGAAGGGGATGATGGCCAATGGTCAAGTCAACAATTTTGGCAAAGTGTTGCATGCATCCAAAGAAAAATGTTGATCGTCAATCACCGATGGAGCTTGGATCAAAAATCTAAATTGTTTCAACTTGGGTGATCGACGATGGAATTTCATTCGCGGGCCTAGGAAAGGTTTAATAGACCACCGAATGATAGTTTCCCCAATTTTGAGATCGACGAATCATATTAAAAGACTATATAAAAATAGAACAATCGATTTTTTCTATGACGTTTTTCCAGTTTTAGAAGGTCTTCAACTTGCAAGAACATTTTGAGGCCCTAAACAACATTTTTAGAAGTTCAAATTTTTGAAACTATAAGTGCCAAAGGTACCACATAATTCTACAACTTAAATAAAATAACTCGGAGAGAGTTTTCCAATGAGCTATTCCACGCACAAAACAAACCTCGTATGAGAAAGTTACAACTAAAACAATTAAGGATATAATTTTGGCACCAATTTACTTATGGAGAGCATAACTCCTTGCTCAGAAGTCCATTTTGGGCACATGAGTAGTCTATGGAAATTTTATGAACCATTGAATTTATCCATGGAACTATATTTGAAATCTAATTACAAAAAAATGTACAGGGTGAGAGAGACGACACTTGTAGTATATATGGCTAAAAGTGGGAAAACAATCAAAATTTTTGTGGGCCATAACTAACAGTATGGAACCCGCTTAAGGATGACACTTTGAAAGATCGTTCAAATGGTAGTAATGAAAATTATCAATTTATATTCTATTAAATCCCAAAGGAATTAGTGTAGGGATGCATGAACATGGACAAAATTGCTAAGCCAGGAGAAAGTGCAAAGGGGAAAAGTTGTCATTTCCAGATTGCTACAAATTTTGACTGGGGAACTAGTTTGAAAATATGAGAGTTGGTGTGAATTTAGTGTTAGAATTATTATCTATATCACATAGAAAAGTTTCCTTGATTCTTGATATATTTACTGTTATAAGAAAAATCTGTCCATAGGGACGGATCCGACCTATTCGGCTATGAAGCCAGTTACAGCCCCTTTGGTAGCTCGACAGGAGGCAGAGACTACTCGCACCTCAGGTGGTCCTTCACCTGAGGCAGTAAAGAAGAGGGAAGAAGAAAGGTGAAAAACTTGCAAGAAGTCGTTCTTAGGACCACCCACCCTGGGTGTTATCCTTCCTTAGCTTCCTGGATGGCCGAAATGGCCTGGGAGGTGAAAATTATAGACAATGGGATGAAAATGAGCTTGCTGATTTTTAGGACAACGCTCTAAATAAAGTGGACAACGAGCTGTTCACTTCCTTAAAGTGTTGGAAACTGTCCCAGAATGGGTCACCGGGGTAAACCGGTACCCTGGGTAAATAGCCAATGAATGCTTTAAGTAAAAGGGTATGAAACAAGGGTGAAAAGGGGGTTTAAAAGTTACAACCAAAAAATTTTAAATGGCTGTAAATTGCAGACAACAAGATATTCAAAGCTTTCAAGGCAGGGAAACAAGCCTAGAATGGCTTGATACCCCCCGGGGTGACCCGGGAAGTGATTCTGGAAAATAGTTAATTAAAAAAAGGGCTGTAAAAGTGGATGAACAGCTTTACAACAAGCTATTACAGCTATGATATAAGGGAAAGTATACACAACTTCAGTTTTGGTTCGTGAGTGAAAAGGTGGACTGAAAAAAGGTTGACTTTAAAAGTATTTTATTGGTCGATTTTTGTTTTTATCACATGCCTTGGCCACCACACTGTTTTAAAGGTTGTCTCGATTAGGCAAACACATCCCGGAACTGTGCCAACCAGTATAAGAATAATAGTCCTAGCAGTCCACGGTGGTTAGGTTGAAGAGTGCCCCATGTAGTTCAGAGAAGTAGGGGTTAGCCACTTCTCGTCACTAGCGCTTTCGGGCTCTTAAAGCCGCTTGGATGGAAGAAGGATACCTGCAAAAAGGAAGAGGCTCAGGATCCCCCTAAAGAGGGTTTTTTTTGAGCTTACCCAAGCAGAGTAGTATTCCAACTGACCTAAGCTAATTAACTCCTTGACTGTGTGGTACTGAGGAAATACCACTTGACTTAAACTAACTAGACAACTTTCGAGGGGCTCCTAATGAAGACTCCCTAGCTTTGACTCTTAATATTCTATGAAATTGAAATTACATAAAATGAAATACCAGACCATCCACATGGCAAGGTCATGCCTTGCTTTCACAAGTGTGCCTCCTGGTTACTGAAATTGAAATCTATTTTGAAACTATATACATGAAACAAGTAAATAGATAAGTGACATATATGTCACGGCTAGATAATATGTGTATATAAATATCTAAATAATATAATTTTTTGTTTTCTGTTTATGGGGCGGACCCCTGAATTGTTTTCAAGTCTTTTTTGCGGCGTTTTGCATATATTTAGTTTGCGGCATTTTGCATATATTTAGCTTGCTGATTATGCATGGCCCCTTTTTTGGGCAGCCACCTATAGATTAGTGAGCGAAAAGATGATACAATGAAAATGTAACAAGATTAGATAATTACAACATAAGAATTACAACATTCAACCCAAAGGAATGAGTTGAGAATTTTTGTGAGTGGCAAAGCCGCCATATGCATGAAAGCCCCAACTAACTCCTTGTATGGTGTTATAAGCAAAATCTGTCTGTAGGGACGGATCCGACCTATCCGGCTGTGAAGCCGGTTACAGCCCCTTTGGTAGCTCGGCACGAGGCAGAGACTACCCGCACCTCAGGTGGTCCTTCGCCTGAGGCGGTAAAGAAGGGGGAAGAAGAAAGGTGAAAGACTTACAAGAAGTCATTCTCAAGACCACCCACCCTGGGTGTTATCCTTCCTTAGCTTCCTGGATGGCCGAAATGGCCTGGGGGATGAAAACTATGGATAATGGGATGAAAATGAGCTTGCTGATTTTTAGGACAGTGAACTAAATAAAGTGGACAGCGAGCTGTTCACTTCCTTAAAGTATTGGAAACTGTCCCAGAATGAGTCACCGGGGTAAACCGGTATCCTGGGTAAATAACCAATGAATGCTTTAAGTAAAAGGGTATAAAACAAGGGTGAAAAGGGGGTTTTAAAGCTACAACCAAGTACTTTTAAATGGTTGTAAATTACGAACAGAAAACTGTTCAAAGCTTTCAAAGCAAGGAAACAAGCCCAAAATGGCTCAATACCCCTCGGGGTGACCCGGGAAGTGATCCCAGAAGATTGTTAAGTCAAAAAAGGGCTGTAAAAGTGGATGAACAGCTTTGTAACAAGCTGTTACAACTATGATATAACAGAAAGTATACACAACTTCAGTTTTGATTTGTGAGTGGAAAAGGTGGACTGATGAAAGGTTGACTTTAAAATATTTTATTGATCAATTTTTTTTTTTTATCACATACCTTGGCCACCACACTGTTTTGAAGGTTATCCCGATCAGAAAAACACATCCCAGAATTGTGCCAACCAGTATATGAAGAGTAGTTCTAGCAGTCCACGGTGGTTAGGTTGAAGAGTGCCCCATGCAGTTCAGAGAAGTAGGGGTTAGCCACTTCTCGTCACTAGCGCTTTCGGGCTCTTAAAGCCGCTCAGATGGAAGAAGGATACCTGTGAAAAGGAAGAGGCTCAGGACCCCCCTAAAGAGGGTTTTTGTTGAGCTTACCCAAGCAGAGTAGTGTTCCAACCTAGCTAAGCTAATCAACTCTTTGACCGTGTGGTACTGAGGAAAGACCACTCGACTTATACTAACTAGACAACTTCCAAGGGGCTCTTGATGAAGACTCCCTGTCTTTGACTCTTAATGTTGTATGAAATTGAAATTGCATAAAATAAATACCAGACTATCCACGTGGCAAGGTCATGCCTTGCTTTCACAAGTGTGCCTCCTGGTTACTGAAATTGAAATCTATCTTGAAACTATATACATGAAACAAGTAAATAGATAAGTGACATATATATCACGATTAGATAATATGTGTATATAGATATCTAAATAATATAGATTTTTTGGTTTTCTGTGTATGGGGCGGACCCCTGAATTGTTTTCAAGTTTGTTTTGCAGCGTTTTGCATGTGTTTAGCTTGCTGATTTTGTATAACCCTTTTTGAGCAACCACCTGTAAATTAGTGAGCGAAAAGATGATACAATGAAAATGTACAAGATTAGATAATTACAAAATAACAATTACAACATTCAACCCAAAGGAATGGGTTGAGACTTTTTGCGAGCGGCAAAGCCGCCATGTGCATGAAAGCCTCAACTAATTCCTTGTATGGGGATTGGAAATTTAGTGTTTGAAATACAAAGATGTGGTTGTTGTTTACACAAATATTTAACTAGATTTTTCTATCATGAATTTACAAGGAAATCATTCAAACTACTTTCACAAAATTAAACCTATAAACATTGATATGTATACCAGAAATATTTGGGATGAGTGCAAGTGATAATTAAAGAGTATGTGAGAGTGATTGGGTAAGATTTACCGATTGAAATGTGTGTTTTTCTTCGCTGCCCTGCTGGCCCCTTTGCCTCAAACAGGTCTTTAGGTCTTCCCCAACCGCTTGAGAGAAACAAAATGGGTGACTGGATGTATCCTTGCAGGAAAACAATGAAATTTTAGTATTTATGTATGGAAAAAACTGAAATAAACATAACAGAAATTTACATATAAAAAGTATATAACAGCCAACTAAGATGGCTGTCCCATGAGGGGAAATTGACCAAAATGATCCATTTTCCTGTTTAGGACAGCAAGGTTAATGGTAAGAAAACATAATAGAAACATACATAAATGAAAAGATGAAGCAAACAAGTATGGACAACCAACTATGAGGTTTATTTAAGGGTTCTCCTAAGGGGCCCTAGGACTCCCAACCACTAGCTAAGGCTGAAAACAATTGAATACTTCAGAAAATCTGCACTAAAACACATTAAACAAATTAAACCAAGTTGTTAGAACATGAAAGTGAGAAATTTAAACCCAAGGAAGCAACAACAAACACCTAGCTAACCAATCCCTCCTGGATATAGCTAACATATCAAGCATTTACCCCTACCCCTCAACCCTTAATCAACAAATGACACATCCAACAACTAAAATTCAATAAGTACACACACACAAAGAGTCTTATAAATTTCAGCAAAGCTTTGTTACTATATTCATCTTCCCTTTTTACAATGCCAACCCTCTTATTTATAAAGGAGAGGTGAAGGCTTAGGGTTAGGTCACAAGACACTTGTCACTTTTGGAAAAGTGACAAGTGGACCAACCCTAAAANTTTGTCTTTTTACAAAAAGTAAACTTATCCAAAAAGGGAACCTTATCCAAAAAAGAGAATCTTATCCAAAAGGGGATCAAATCAAATCTGACTTGACCCTTCAATTACACAATAATTTACAATCCAAAAGTAAACCATACAGAAGTTTATATTACAAAAAGTCATTTTTCATAAAATGACAAAGCTGGATATGCCACATCATCATTTTCCATTGGGATTTGTGCCATCCCAAATGCTCTTTGATTGCTGTCATGTTTTGCAGCTGTAGGTGATGTGTTTTATGATAGTACCCAGCCATCCATGGCTGCCGGATTCACCAGAATGAAGGCCCAAGGTGTGGGGAATTGCTTAGCTGCTTTGGAGGGCAAGGGGACTTCAAGCTTTGGTCGTTGTAAGTAAGGAAATGCCCTTTGTTCAGGCACTTTTCAGACCTGATTATGCCCCCCCTTTGCTGTCTATAAGTTTCCCTGTGAGCTGGCTAACACAAGGCTTTGATTTGGGTTTGTTTCGGTAAGTGGACCCCTTGGACCTGAACTTTGAGAGGCTCTTCCTCTATACCAAACTGTCCCAAATCTGTTATTTACTATGTCCATGATGTATCTCTGTCTTCTACCTTTTCGCTACCTTTCATTTGGCGCAAATCCGACTCCGGATGAGTGAGATATGGCCCCGGGAAGGTATGCAGATGGAGTCGGCCAATAGACTGATCAGGAAAATAATTTGAAGTTGGGGTAAAATTATGGGTTGGACACCAGAATTGACAGGCTGCTATAGGCCTGTATACCTGTAGCTGAAATGGGTATACCTCACTGGGCCCAATTTGACCTCGGAGGCCCCCAATTAGGCCTCTTTCTGGTGCATGCTTGTAGGGCCAAATTGAGTTCCTGTCGCTCTGGGACATGTCACTGAAAGTATGGGTGGAATTTGCTAAGGTGAATGGCATGGGT
>JASDQU010330707.1:0-12429 GCA_032191745.1 Picea mariana | reverse complement strand
GGGGCATTTAGAGGGAAAAGATCATTATGCATGTTATAATAATGTCATAGGGAGGGTGAGCATTTCTATCATTCTATGTTTTCAGAGAGAAGGGATGGCTTCATCAGATAAATAAAATTTTATTTCTAAGACATCAACAAATTCTTCACACACCTCTTCTGTTGGGACTAGGAAATGCCATAGGAATGTTTGTAATGCAAATAAGGTGTCGTTTTTTTCCAGCTAGTCATAGTTTTGATCATGGTGCAATCAATTTTATTCAATATTTTTGTCATGAAAGATCTAAATCAAAGGACTTTGAAGGCTCTGATGATAAAGAGGAGTAATATGATGGTGATAAATCTAGTTAGCAGTTTAATAGTAATGAAAATAATCAAAATCTAGGTCAAAGTGGAGACTATGATCAACGTTTAAATGATTGGGATGGAAATTTTCCTCCAAGTGAGGAGTTTGAATGTACAGATGAAGATTTCCAAGGCATTAATGAAAATGATGGAGAAATTCCCTCAAGTGGAAATTTTAAAAGTAGTGAAGATGATTATAACAATGGTGGACACTTTTTCCTGAGTGGAGGATTTAAAGACAACAATGTTGATGATTATGAATTTCCTCATAGTGAGAATTTTGAAGGTATTGATGAAGAGTTTCCTCCAAATGAGGATTTTCAAGGTACAAATGAGGATAAAGAATAATTTATCCCAAGTGGGGATTTTAAAAGTAATGATGATGATTATGGCAATGTTGGAAAAGAAATCTACATAAAATCTACATAAAGAATACATATTCGAGATAATTTTTCAAGGAGGGATATCTACAACTTGTACAAAGGATATGCTGAAGGTGTTGAAGGAAATGGTAATTTTATTACATATGCATATTTTACAAGAATATGGAAGAAACAATTCAACAATTTTCATATTCCTAAGAAGTCAAGGATGGGGATTTGTAGTAAATGTGCTACTCTTAAATCAATAAGAGATAAATATGAAGGGGCAGAAAGAGGTATGTATTTACTATTTTTTTTTGTTTTTTTAATTGAATAGTTATCAACTACGAAAACATACAGATTCCATAATAAAAGAACTTCAAGAACATTCGAATCAACAATCAAGTAAAAGACAAAAATTTGTACAAACATCGAAAGAAGTGTTATGATGCTCAAAACAAATATTTAGGTTTGATAATTGATGGCATGGACCAGAAGAAAAAACTTCTACCACATTTTGTCCATACACCCAAAAATTTACAAGAAGAGAATTTCATTCAGTTTAATGTGGTTGGTTGTATGGTTTTCAATGGAAACATGTATCCAAGAGTTTACTTCATAGCTCCAAATACTCATAATGATGCAAATATGACCATCACCATAATTCATCATGTGCTCACTCACTGGTCTGGAAATCTTCCTCAAGTTCTCTATCTACAGTTGGACAACACTAGTCGTGAAAATAAAAATCAAATTGTGTTTGGATATCTAAGCATGCTTGTTGAAATGGGAATCTTTCAAAAGGTGAAAGTTGGTTTCCTTCTTGTTGGACACACTCATGATCATATTGATCAAATGTTCAGTCATTTTTCAGTAACATTGAAGAGGAAAAATGTTGGAAGTCTACCATCATTGATTGAATGTATCAAGAAGGCATACATTCCAGAGCTTTTTTTTTCATATATTAGAAGAAATTGTCGACATGCGAAGATTTATTCAGGGATCACATCGTGAAGACAAATGTATTGAGCAGATTAATGACATTAGCTTCTAACATCAATTTTGTTTCAAAAAAATTGGTGGGAAAACACTTATATGGGGAAAGCAGTACTCAACTACTACATAATGGGGGCCTTCATCAGGTTTATCATTTTTGAAGTTCATTCCATGTCATCCAATTTTTGCATCAAAGTTATTATTGTTACAATCCGTTTGTGAAATCCATAATGCAGGAAGGCGTAATATAGATGTAGATTATTCTGAATGTCTAGAAGAAATTAAAAACTCCATTAAGGATACATATGAGTAATTTGATGTTGATGATTCTGTTTGGTGGGAGTATTTCTTCAATAGTCAAAGTGACATAATTTCAAGCTCAACAAATGAATATACAATGTTGAGGACTCCATTTCATCGGCCACAAAATATGCCAAACTAATATGAAGAAACAAACATTGTTGAATTTCAAGAATCTGAAGGTGTTATTGAGTTTACACAAGCAGAGAAAAGAGAAAAGCATATTGGTTCGCAAAGGTTGCGTGCACAACGTGAAGCCATGGAAGACCTTTACAGGGGTTCGATACAAGATATTAAGGAGGGTAGCATGATTGCAGTTTTAGCAACTAAAGATCCACATGGTTATCCATTCTGGATAGGAAAGGTTATAAATATTGAGAAAGAAAATGATGATGCTATTACAATTAAAGTGCATTGGTATGCAACAAGTACACACCCATTCAATGGCATGTACAATCTAGAGATGGTAGTTGAGAAACATGTCAATAGAAAGAGAAAACAAAGGGTCAAAATATAACTCGTCATCGCACTGACCTCTTAAAATTAGATGATGTTGACATACTTGTTTATGACTTCAATTTGACAAAGAGAGGAACTCTTCGCTCCGAGACAACATAGATTATTAAGAGGTTGCTTCTGAAAGAAACAAATGCAAGATGGGAGTCTGTTGAACCTAGTCGTAGATCTAAAAGGAGTTTGACATTTGAAATGTTGGGCATGTATGTAGACTCAGATGGTGCATTCATCGATAATAGAGAAGAGTATGGATCATCTATAGATTCATCAAAACATTCATCTGAAGACAATGTAGACTCTGATGGTATTTCAGAAACCATGAGTCAATCTGAATAAGTGTATGGAAAATTTTACGAATTTTTGATCCATATGATGTTTGTATAGTAACTAAAAAAGAGAATTGAACTTACATATGATCTTACATGAAGTTATGAATCTTTTGCTATGGTTAATGAATTATATGTTTTTTTATTATGGATAATATAATAAAATTTCTTATCTGATATGTTTTGAATATGGTCAATATAACAATATGTTTAAGAAATTATTTATGTTTCATTCAATGTAACTTGTATTTACTTTTTTATTATTAAAAGTAAAAAAATTATTAAGTCGTACCCCTGAGCAATAGCAAGGCACCACCGAGTGATAGAGAAACACAGGCAGTCCATTATGGGAAGCACATGTGTGGCGATTCACCAATTTTCTAGTTTTTCATGGTTTTAACGCGCTTCTTACTACTCCTTATAGTAGTAGTCTCCGGATTCATCCAAATCGTTTTTATATTCATCATCTAGCTACCAAAAGTATATAGGATAAAGTGAATATTTATAGGCGGGAGTAGCAAAGTTTTTAAAAGTGACGTTGAATTTTTAAAGTATATTGTGATATTTTCATGGAATTATGTATTACCTTGTGCTTTGCATGATAATAACATTTAAAAAGTAAATGTTTAAGGGTTTCTTTTATGATTTTGTTTACAGCAATGATGAGTTCTTTTACCACATTATAAAAATGTGTCATTTTTGTTAAGAACCAAATATCAATATAGCATAGAAAAACCTCAGAAAAAGTACTCCACGCCTTGAAAAAGAGATAATTTCAGATAATAAGCCTCTTTGAGGGGGCAACCTCCTTTTACCCCACTTAAATGTTCAAGTACAAGATGTTTCAAAATGAAAATGTCTCCTTGGTATATATAGGAGAGTAGGAGGTATAACTACAACTAATGGCCTAAAGCCGACATAAATAAAATAACATTACTAATATAATATGCCCCAATTAAGGGGTAATGAGCCAATATTAGGGCTTAACAATTTTCATACCCCAATTTTAGAATGGGTTCTACTGGTAGCAGTACTTTTCAATTTGATGGTTCATTTTGAGGTTTTGGTTTTAATGGTACCAAGTGATAAAAATATGATTTCAAATGATCTCAAAATTTAATGTTTTGAAAAGAAAAGAAAAAATCAAAAACATCTTATTTGTTTTTAGGTGTTGATTTTTACGTTTTTCTGAGCTACTATCTAAGTTTTGAAGGCCATGTTTGAAAAATGTTGTAATTTTGACCCCGTTTTAAAAACTGGTGCTACCAGTACCACCACTTTTTGATTTTGGGGTTGATTTTGATGTGTTTTATGCAAAAATATGGGTTTTTTGGGCCAGAGTTCTCGTTTTGAGGTCACAGTTCTCATTAAGTTGGTAACTATGTTGAAGATGGAAGCTTTAGAAGTAGTGATAAAGAAGCACAACATCAATATTGATTCTACTTATTCTTCTTCTTCTCATGAACATGCACTTTTCGCTTCTGATTTCTCTTTCAATACAACTTCTACCTATTCTTCTTATGAGTGTCTTATTTATTCATGAGCATCTTATCATATGGATAAGGATAAAGACATATTTTCTTCTCTAAATGAATGTAACACCAAGAAAATATTTGTTGGTGATGATAGATCTCTTAGTGTTGTAGGATCTGGAACAGTTCAAGTAGATAATGGTCATTTCAATGATGTATTATGTGTTCCAATTCTTTCTTGTAACCTTCTATTAGTATATCAAATCACTCATTCAGGTGAAGCTAAAACCATAGAGTTTTCACCTCACCAAGTTGTAATCAAGGATCTAAACTATCCTAGGCATGTTCTTGCAACTGGAGTCGCTAATGATATTACCAAGTTGTACAAGTTTGACAACTTTGGGTCTCATATTTTTCATCAGTTTTGTTGCTCATTGCGATGACTTGAGAAAACTTTGGCATGAACGATTTGGTAATCTAAACTATCGCTCATTGTTGTAACATCTTTCTCTTGTGTGTACTGAGCGAACTTATTCTTTGAGGACACTTGCTTGCAAGTGATCCAAAATATTATACTATTGGTTGTTGATTATGATTATGAAGCATTATGGATGGATTATATGTTATTTTTTTGTATTGACTTAGACATGTGATATTGACTCGGTTCTCCTGAGTGTGCAGGATTTGGACCTCGAGGATGCAGAGGCATCGATGAGACCCTTGGACTATGGACTAAGTCAGGGAGTGGACTATTGGGGTTTGATTGTTGTATATATGACCTATGTGCATCTGATTAAATGTTATGATTATGGATTTTATTTCTGACATGATTCGTTAATGATGTAGGATAATGATAGCTTTCCGACCAGACTCACATGTGGAGTAGAGGGGTCATGCATGAATACTAGATATATTGAGGGAGAGGTGTGCACAACAGCCCTTCCATAGCCTACTAACACTCCCTCCATGGATTGAACTATAGTTTAATGATTACCTAGTTCGAGAAGACCCACGATGCCATGAAGGCAGACTGTGATAGTCGCTCACGATGATTCTAACGGGCGTGCAATAAGGAAGTGGCCTTATTTCTTATAGGTCCTTAGTCTCCCACAAGATCACCTGGCGGAGTATTGACTCTAGGGGTTTTTGATGTCTACCAAGTCAGTCAAGAGGTGAGTGGCACCCTTGGAGAATGTAGTGCGTCTTGAAGGGAACGTCGCGCAAGGGAAACATAATGAAGCGAGTGGCATCCTTGGAGCACCTAGTGCATCCTGAAGGGCACACCACGTTATTAAATAATAAATGAATAAACCTATATGGCCTTAGAGAAAATAATGTGATGAGAAATATTTAAAACAATTTCCCTAATAAAATGTCGCCCAACCTAGGAAAATAAAGTCTAGGTATAAGTGATACTCCTGAAATATATATCTATATCTATATATATTTATGTAAAAATAAAAATAAAAAATAAAAAAATAATAATGATAGTCATCGTTAATCATGTGATGAGAAGGGGGTAAGAAATTCAATTAATTTATAAAAATAATTTGGGGGATAAAATTTTAAAAAGGGGAAAAGGGGGAAATAATTATTTTGTTACATATGCTAATTAAAAAGAAAAAGGGGAAAAAGGTAATTTTCTACACTTGCCAATTTGAGTTTTAACTGAAAAGGGAAAGAGGGAAATTTAAAAGAATTAGGAAACTAGGGAAAAGAGAGAAACATAAAAAAGAAAGGGGAACTTAAGGGAAAATAAGAAAGACTAACTTTGTAAGGTATCTAGCATTTAAGAACTTTCTAAATTAAACTCAGCTAGTAAATTAGTAAGGGGGAAAGTCATTAATTGGTGTAAGGGAATATGGGGACATCGGCGAGCGATTCTAGGAATGTTTTTAGGTGGGTGAGGGAAATAGGAGTAATTAATTAATTAATGAAATTAATTTATGGTGCAATGAAGGGGATAAGTGACACATGTACGGGGAAGAGTTTTATGAATTAAATTATTGAACATTAAATTAAATGGGATTTTGGGAAATTAAATGACCTATAAACTCTATAAAAAGGAGGGAGGAGGAGGAGGATGGACCTCTCCTGGGATGTGTAACGTTACAATACTGAATTTTAGTCTTTACTGACTTAGCTTGTGGGAGTTGGGATACCCAGCTTGGTGAGGAGTGGTATCTCATCCTTGCGAGGCGAGTTGGGAGCTAGTTGATCTCTGGTTCAGTGTGTGTGACCCCTTTGTGGCTCGGGGGGCTAAAGGGGAAGAAGAGTACCCCTAGCGTTGGTTGGAAGGTATCGATGATGTCTCATCGGTTGGCAAGAGGGAGTTGCATGGAGCGAGCGGGACAACGAATCAGAGAGAATGACTTGGGATATGGTACACTTACTTAATTCTGCATGGTAGATTCTTATTATACCTCATGCTTTCAATTCTGTATTTTAATTGGGAAAGAAAATGTTATAATTAGCATTTTAATTGATAACTTAATTCCCCATAGCCTTAAGCTCGTTGTTGATTGATTACCTTGGCTTTAGATCCCTGCATGTTGTGACCTCCCTATGATTTTATTGATTTTTTGATGAGTTTGCATTTCTTACTTCGCCCTTGTCCCTAGCTCATCAGTCCTCACGTGAGAAGTCAGCCAGGAGCCAGATTGATGGTTGTCACTTCGGTGTTAATAGACCTATAGATCCTAACGCCCTACTTTTCTTGCAACTGGAATTGATAATGATATTACCAAGTTGTACAAGTTTGACAACTTTGGGTCTCATATTTTTCATAAGTTTTGTTGCTCATAGTGATGACTTGAGAAAACTTTGGCATGAGCGATTTAGTAATCTAAAATATCGCTCATTGTTGTAACATCTCGCTCTTGTGTGTACTGAGCGAACTTATTCTTTGAGGACACTTGCTTGCAAGTGATCCAAATTATTATACTATTGGCTGTTGATTATGATTATGAGGCATTATGGATGGATTATATGTTATTTTGTTGTATTGAATTAAACATGTGCTATTGACTCAGTTCTCCTGAGTGTGCAGGATTTGGACCTCGAGGATGTAGAGGCATTGATGAGACCCTTGGACTATGGACCGAGTCAAGGAGTGGACTATTGGGGTTTGATTGTTGTAAATATGACCTATGTGCATCTGATTAAATGTTATTATTATGGATTTTATTTCTGACATGATTCATTAATGATGCAGGCTAACAATAGCTTTCCGACCAGACTCACATGTGGAGTAGAGGGGTCATGTTGATTGATTAGCTCGGGGGGCTAAGGGGGAAGAAGAGTACCCCTAGCGTTGGTTGGGAGGTATCGGTGAAGTCTCATCGGCCGGTAAGAGGGAGTTGCATGGAGCGAGCGGGACAACGAATCAGAGAGGACTACTTGGGATATGGTACACTTACTTGATTCTGCATGGTAGATTCTTATTATACCTCATGCTTTCAATTCTGTATTTTAATTGGGAAAGAAAATGTTATAATTATCATTTTAATTAATAACTTAATTCCCCATAGCCTTAAGCTCATTGTTGATTGATTACCTTGGATTTATATCCCTGCATGTTATGACCTCCCTATGATTTTATTGATTTTGTGATGATTTTTCACTTCTTACTTCGCCCTTGTCCCTAGCTCATCAGTCCTCGCATGAGAAGTCGGTCAGGAGCCAGATTGATTGTTGTCACTTCGGTGTTAATAGACCTATAGATCCCAATGCCCTGCTTTTCTGTGAATGGATGATGAGCGAAGGATGCTTCTGCCTAGCTGTCTACCCCTGTTGATTTTTCTTGGTTGATTGATGGTCATTGCACCTTCTAGAATTTGATTAACTCTACGTATGGTTTATCCTTTCCCTGCAACTGAATCATAACCTCTGCATTTTGATCTATGCATTTGATTGGGCTCTACATTTTGATATATCACCCCTACATTCTAAAGGATCTCAGCATACGATCACTGTGTTTACTTTATCTCTGCATTTCCACCCACTTTTACCTAGTCTTCACCCCACTCTCCTTGGCATCTTGCACACACGATTGTATTTAAAATTGCACAACCACTCCCTCTTATATTGTGCAATCTAGATACATAACCACTACGAATTCTGTGGATCCTTGCAATCATTCAACCACGATATTCCCCTCTACATTTTAATGTTTTTCATTGGCGAATGTACCCGATGAATTTACCCTTAGTTATCACATTCTTTAGACTTGCAACCTATCACTCTAGACTGCAATTTATTTCATTATGATAGCGTTTTAGTTAATATTTGTATATCTATTATGTGCATTCTCATCATTTATAGTTATGGACCATATAGTTAGATAGAATTATCGTAGATTGGTAGATGACATTGTTGGAGCAAATCATAATAGCATTGTTGATTTTATCATATCAGCTCTGTTGATAGCTTTTTTGGGACTCCAAATTACAGATGTACAACCATCGAATTTTGTTTAAATCATAATGAATAATAGTGATTATATCAACATCAGTTTTAAATCATATTTATGACTGTGTTTAAACACCTTGACATCCATATCATAATTGAAAAAAATTGTATTATATGTATTGCATGAATTAAAAGACAACAAGATTATATCGAGATAGTGATCCACCATTTAAACTATTGCTAATTTACTTCTTATATTATTAATCCTGTTCAAGGACAGTGATATACTTGAAACTGCAATTTTTATGTATGGCTGGAGTGATAGCGAATTTACACCATCTTAGACAGCGAATTTAACCATTATTACACCTAGACTTACAGTGATTTAATGCCTTCCAGCGTGACTGCAAATGTTGCATATATAGTGGCTACGACTTGTTTTTGGATGAGATTGGTTACAGTGACAACGAAATTCTATAATAACCACAACCATTCTCCATTGACGTCTGACTGCGAATTGTTATGTTAAAACTCAACAAAATTCATTAATGTTGACCTGCGTTTTACAACTACTAAATCCTTGCCTGCATTTTGTTAATGTACTCAGATTGTCTGCAATTTCATATCAATTCATGCCATCTCTATCACTAGTTGCTCTGCAAATTTTTGTGTATATCAAATGATAAGTCACCCATATCCTTGGACAGTGAAACAATTGCACGTTTTTGTGTATGAAAGTGAATTCCCCTGGCGAATTTTGATGGTGAGTTTCATTTCATGTTAACTATTTGTATGCATGCGTTTGGTTACTATATAGGTTTGCATTCAATTGAATGTTATAGCTGCAAGTGCATGTACTTCGTTCACATACATGTGCCTGTGTTTCCTTCTATGACATACACCACAATCGTCATATGCTTTGCACAACAATTTTGGATGGCGTATCATTATTGAAGATGTTAGCATATTGACAACGATTAATATGCATTATTTAATAGTTTTATTAATCAGGTAATGAGTTGGTACAAAACGATTTAATAAACATATAATTTTGAGTGATAGTCGTTGAGTGTTACCATTATTGGACAGTGATAAATAAATTTTTATTTAAGCTCTAGTTAATTACACATGAAGTTGGTATTTATTTCATGTCAGCGGTATCATTATAAACCCGCAATATCCAGATAATAGAGGGAAATGTTGTATTAAAATATATATTAACTTTTAGACAGCTTTGATAATAGACACCAACCTCAGTAATAGTCACCCAACGATAGCTAGATTGTGGCTGACAACAGTTTCCCTTAATTAATATCCATTAGTCAGTGACGCGATGTTAGATAGGACCTCTTGGGAAGTAATTTTATTTTCTGTGATATTGATTGCAACAATTTTATTTCTAGTGTGGCGAAGTTAATTTAGATAGCGATTTCTTTGATAGAAAGTTTGTAGGCAGACATTTTATGGACAACGTATATTCAATTTCACTTATTGATTGGTCAGCGATATCATAAGGTGGGCAGACCCCATGATCTCTCACTTAATCTCTATCCCTCTATTGTAACTAATGGATAGACCTCGATTTCTATTGATAGTATTGATGGACATAATTTCTTTTTGACAGTCCCTTAATGAGTTTAGGGCTGCAAATTCTTTGGTTATTTAGCAAATTGTTGGATAGAGTTGTAAACGTTGGATTAATAGAACTGTAGATCTTCTTGTGCAAGATTAACGATCGAGAGACTAGTAGTCTTATCAAGTAAAACCTTTAACAACTAACATGGATTGGAAATTATGCACCTCACACTTTAGGTTGAGTTGGAAGGGGTGATTGGTCTTGTTGGTACACCACAAGTTGCCTTATAGGAAACAAGAATCCTCTAGTCTTTCACGCATTTTAATTTGAGTGTTATCATGTGTCTTGTCGAACAGTTTCTTAGGGTGTGGGTGTAGTCCTCTTGTCGTAACTTGACTCCTAGCAAGTTGGTTTCATCTGGAGTCCTTGGTCCAGATAGGGTAGGTAGCGCCAGGGTTATTGTAATATACCAGATATGAAATGTATGCAGAACATAAATAAAATGCTAGTAATGGTAGAATAACATCAATATAACTAGAACATTCACCACAATAAAAATGAAATGATATAAGAATAACAACAGAAATAACACTTTGAATCTGAAAGCAATGTTCACGGGGCTCTTCGAGGGGGAAAACTCCAGTTGAGCAGAGCTCTATTACAATAATATTCCAAGCTAGGGTTCTCATACCCTTGACTCCTATTTATACTAAAAATAATCATCTAGAGGAAGATCCTTATAAAAGTGAAAGATTCTATTAGGTCTTCTTACATCCGCTTTATTCTATTTTATTGAAAGGCCTTATTAATATTGACCTTTATTACATCCGAATATATTGTTCTACCTATGTGCGGGTTAGGACCTTAACATGTTCGCCCCCTTAAAAACAACCTTGTCCTCAAGTCTTGAGATGAGGCAATTGCTGCAGAATGGTAGTTGGTTCCCAAGTGGCATCTATTGGAGTTGTATCTTTCCACTGGAATAGCACTTCCTTAATGATTCCTTGATGTAGGCAACGCTCATGCTGGTCCAAAACTGCTTCTGGTTGTAGCCAAATCGATCCTTCTTCAACTAACTCTAGAAGGTTGGTTTGAATTTGGCACTTAGCTCTAATCACCTTCTTTAAGCATGAAACATAAGAAATAGGATGTAGCTTCAAATGGTTGGGCAAAGCTAACTGATAGGCGACTTGTCCCACACGCTTGAGCACGGTATAAGGACCATAAAATTTGGGCACTAGCTTTTGACAATGCTCGGCCTTGTGGGAAGTTTGCTTGTAAGGTTGCAATCAAAGAAACACCTGATCCCCTTCTGCAAATTGACATTCAGAGCGACCTTGATATGCCTGTTGCTTCATGCGATTCTGTGCCATGATCAAATTCTCTTTGAGGGTGTGGAGAATGGCCTCTCAAGATGTAAGTGTTAGGTCAACCTCTTGGACCTTCGAGGCACCCGATAAGTATGAGAGAACTGAAGGTGGATTCTGTCCATATACCGCTTCAAAAGGAGTCATGCGTGTAGCTGTATGGTATGAAGTGTTGTACCACCATTCAGCTAGGGGTAACCATTGAGCCCACTAATTTTTCTTTTTTGAGACAAAACACCTCAAATATGTTTCCAAACACTTATTGACAACTTCCGTTTGGCCATCAGTTTGGGGATGATAAGTTGTGCTGAGATGCAATTCTGTGCCTTGTATCTTGAACAGTTCTTGCCAAAAATTGCTTATGAAGGTTGGTTCGTGATAAAAAACAATATAGTGCAGCATGCCATGAAGCTTGAAGACCTGACCCATGAATATTTTAGCCACCGTGGATGTTGTAAACGGGTGTCGAAGGGCGTAGAAATGAGCATACCTAGAAACGCGATCAACAACCACCATGATGATAGATTTATTTCCCGATTTGGGTAAGCCGGTAATACAATCCATAGAGATATCCTTCCAAATAGCAGGTGGAACTGGTAGCGGTTGTAGTGTGCCTGGCGATTTGAATGTTTCTCACTCATTGCGTTGACACATGTCACATTCAGCTACAAAATTACGAATGTCCTATTTCATACCATCCCCGAAAAAAGAACGTTTGACCCTGTCATAGGTTTTGGTGAACCTGGAGTGCCCTGCTGTG
>JASDQU010330703.1:0-11413 GCA_032191745.1 Picea mariana | reverse complement strand
ACAAATATATGTCGTTATGCGTGTAAACCCACGGTCAGAGATTCATACATGTAGGAAATACAAGTGGTACTTAAGTGCACATCTGTTAGCCACCCTTGTAACCCTTGTTGGTACCCCTTTCGAGTGGTAGAACATCAGACAACAGTTGTATACAGATCCAAATATATCTCTTGAATCCCTCCATAGATTAACCGATCAACCACCTAACTTCTATAGTTCCACTGAGAAAAATACTAGGGAAGATACTCTCTAGTACCTGGGTAGTTATGTAGTAAGGCTAAGGGAATGATCTAGCCTCCTTAGTTGGTGCCCTAAGATATTTGGCCGAGTATTACTGTTGGACCCCACACGTATATCAGAGAGCTATAGAACAGGGCAAACCCTTGTCTATAGATCCCTCGAATACATAACCCTTGGGATGAAAACAAAAATAGAATAGACAAGATATATTGTGGTGCAACTGTGTCTCATGTATTTGAGTTGCGAAATTAATACACATTTCTTCCTCTTAATCATTTGGGCATTTCATCACTACAGTATTCTTCAAATCAAATTATAACTACGCAAGAGTAAAAAAAAAAAAAATGGATCTTGTTGGCACCATTATTTGAGACCTATTCCGTTGGATTTCTCTCTTTTCCCTTATCGTAGTCATACCTATCATTTTTTAGAAAATTGTTTTTTTCTTGTGGACCTGACCTCATTTCAACACCCTTATTTGGGCTTTAACCCATTGGATTCAACTCATCTCCCTGATCGTTGTGATACACTTCACCCATAAACCATTTTATGTGTTGTCCCACCTACCCCTTTTCATGTTCCCTCGTCATCATGGCCCATACCCGTAGTCAAGACTTGGAAGCTCGCTTCACTACATCGCACTCAAATTTCACAGAAACCCAAAAAGAAGTGTGACAGCTCAGTGCCAATATTTCCACCTTTAATCAAAAGATGCATTCATCCATCACCGCCTCAATTACGGAACTCAAACAAGAGATCAAACAAGACATTACTATCTATATTGAATCTGTCACTATGATGATCTGCGCCAAGCTGCATATCCCTGCATATATTCCCTTATCTGACCCACCTTTTCATACAGAAGGTGAAAC
This sequence comes from Picea mariana, assembly GCA_032191745.1. Taxonomy (NCBI): domain Eukaryota; kingdom Viridiplantae; phylum Streptophyta; class Pinopsida; order Pinales; family Pinaceae; genus Picea; species Picea mariana. The sequence goes on along the minus strand of JASDQU010330703.1, from coordinate 10,301 downwards.
TTCCTCTCATTATCATAATTTTCAACCCCATCACTTTCAGCGTGACCTACGCCTTCCACGTTTGGATGTGACCAAATTTGATGGATCAGATCCCACCGGTTGGGTAACTCAAATGGAACATTATTTCTCTTTGTATGGCATTACAGATGAGTTGGAAAACTCCGGTATGGTGTTCTCCATCTAGATCAAGAACATTGTAAATGGTGGCAATGGAGAAAAATTCCCGCCAAGGGTATGTGTCTTGGACACACTTCGTGGTAGAGATTTATGAATGTTTTGACACTGACACCAACCATTTAGGTCGTTTTACAAAGTTGAAACAATATGGGACATTGGAAGACTTTATAGCTTATTTTGAGAGACTAGATTTTCGTACAGAGGGAATGTCTGATGATTTTTTCTGAGAATGTTTTATTAGTGGCCTCAAGGATGAGATTCATGCCCATGTCGTCATGGATTGGCCTAAGAGTTGGGTGGATGCTACTAAAATAGTTAAGGAATCACAACAGGTTGTCTCTTCTCAAAACCGAAAACCTTACTTTATTCCTCGCACTAAACCAGTAACTCTGACTCCTCCTTCTACTCCACTAAAGATCCAGAAATTCACCAAGGAAGAAATGGTTGAATTCTAATTCAAAGGTCTTTCCTATAATTGTGATGAAAATTATTTTTTGGGACATAAGAGTAAGGAACAAAATATTTTTATTTCCATCTCGGAGGATGTTTCGGAAGAGGATGCTGAGGCTCTCCTTGTGTATGTGTCACCTAAACCCACTGACATAACCCCTCCTTCAGACCCTCCCGAAGTAGAATCAGTCATTTCCCTAAATTCTCTCACTGGCTTCTTCTCTCCCCAAACCCTCGAGATAATTGGTTACATTAAGCATAGGAAGGTCATCATTCTTATTGATAGTGGAAGCACCCATAATTGTATTCATCGCCACATTTCCCAAGAAACTAATTGCTATATCTGTGCAGTCAATAATTTCCAACTCATGATTGTCAATGGTGGATCCATGAAATGTGGAGGGAGTTGTGAAAATGTGTGTCTCCAAATTGATTAATACCACCTGAAATCTCATATGTTTTCTATCGACATGGGAGGTTGAGACATTGTGTTGGGTGCAGAATGGCTAAGGACTTTGGGTTCCATTCTCATGGATTTTAAGGAATTAACCATGCAATTCGACTAGGAGAGCCAACAGTATAAGCTCCAAGGCATCATTGTCGATTCCCCAGAGATAATTAGTTCCCGTCGCATAGAAAATATGCTAAAAAATGGTCATTATGGAATTATTTCCCAAATTCATTCCATACAAGCAACTGAGACACCCTTTATTCCATAGGACCTCCAATCCATCCTCTCTAAACATCAAGTGGTTTTTTCCACTCCCTAGGGACTCCCTCCTTCCTATGGTGTTCATGATCATTCCATTCCCCTTGTCCCAAGAAGTCTTCCTCCCAATATCCGTCCCTATCGTCACCCCTTTTCCCAAAAAAATGAAATTGAGAAAATGGTTCAAGAACTACTCAACGCATGTGTTATCCACCCTAGTATGATCTCCTACTCTTATCCTATGGTCATGGTCCTTAATAAACAAGGTTCTTGGTGATGTGTCCTGACTTATGTGCCCTAAAAAAACTCACCATTAAAGACAAATTTCCCATTATTGTCATTGATGACCTCTTGGATGAATTGATTTGCACACATTTCTTTACTAAACTTGATCTTTGTTTTGGATACCACTAGATCGATATGCAAGAGGAAAACATTCTTAAGACTACCTTTAGAACTCATGAGGGCCACTATGATTTTTTGGTCATGCCCTTTGTCTTGTGTAATGCTCCCTCCACTTTCCAAAGCCTCATGAATCATGTCTTTCATCCTTTTCTCTATCATTTTGTCTTATTTTTATTTGATGATGTCCTCATCTATAGAAAAACCTATACATCCCATATTTCTCATGTGGCTCATGTTCTCCATCTACTCTCTCAGCGCCAAATTTTCCTCAAACAATCTAAATGTGCTTTTGGCGCCTCAGAAGTTGAATACTTGGGTCATTTTGTTGGCAAGGCTGACGTCAGGGTGGATCCTAAAAATATTGAAGATATGCAAGATTAGCCTCACCCAAAGACTCTCAAACGTTTGAGGGGATTTATGGGTTTAACAGGTTATTATTGCAAGTTTTTTAATAATTATGGAAAGATTACGACACGTCTCACAACACTCCTTAAAAATAATTCTTTCACTTGGACTCCAACAGCTGCTCAGGATTTTCAAACCTTTAAGATGGCCATGTGCACCACTCCAGTCCTATGCCATCCTGATTTCACAAAGACCTTTTTCTTGGAATGTGATGCTTCTGGGAAAGGAATTGGTGTTGTCCTTATGTAACAGGGTCGACCTTTGGCCTTTACCAGCAAACACCTGTCCGAGAGAAATTTGGGCAAATCAATCTATGAAAAGGAAATGTTTGTTATTCTGGATGTTGTGGATCTTTGGCGTCCTTATCTATTGGGGAAACACTTCCAAATTAAGACATATTATCAAAGCCTCAAGTATTTTCTGGAACAATTCCTTTCCTCCCCTGAGCAACAAAAATGGATGACTATTCTCTCTGGATATGATTATGAGATCATTTACAAGAAAGGAAAAGACGATGTGGTTGTTGATGCACTTTCCAGAAAATATGAAGATGAAGGGTCCCTTTTTTCTCTCTCTTTCATTGTACCATATTGGCTCCAAGTTGTTCACCAGGAATAGCTACATGATCCCAAAACTTTGCATTTGATACAACAATTGCAGTCCAATTCTCCAGTTTCCCCAGGGTACTCTTGGCTCAATGATGAGCTTCGATACAAAGGCCATTTGTATTTAAGTAAATAGTCACAACTTAAATCCATGGTACTTTCTGAGCTTCATGCTACACCCACAGCTGGGCACTCCAGGTTTACCAAAACCTATGACCAGTTCAAACGTTCTTTTTTTGGGGGATGGTATGAAACAGGACATTCGTAATTTTGTGGTTGAATGTGATGTGTGTCAATGCAACAAGGGAGAAACAGTCAAATCTTCTGAAACACTACAACCTCTTCCGATTCCACCTACTATTTGGTGTAATATCTCTATGGATTTTATTGTAGGATTACCTAAATCGGGAAATAAATCAGTCATCATGGTGGTAGTTTATCGTCTTTCCAAGTATGATAATTTATGTGCTCTTCAACACCCATTTACAGCATCCAATGTGGATCAACTTTTCATGGATGAGGTCTTTATGATTCATGGCATGCCGCATTCTATTGTTTCTGATCGCGACCCAACTTTCACCAGCAATTTTTGGCAAGAAATTTTCAAGCTACAAGGCACCCAATTGCATATCAACATAGCTTATCATCCCTAGACTGATGGTCAAATTGGAATTGTCAACAAATGTTTGGAAACATATTTGAGGTGTGTTGAGGAAAAGATATGAAATGATCTTACTCAATCATTTTCAGATATTACTTGGCTAAGGAAAGATAGACAGGAATATCACCATATGTTTATAGCCTCAAACAGTGTTTGCTAAGCCACAAGTATTGGTTACAAGGGCTTAGGCTGATTTTCTTATAAATGTAGAGACAGAAGCAAAAATACCAAGTCAATAATTAACATAGATGAGATAGAAAGCAATCACTTATTTCATTCCAATTAATCAAAAAAATCGCTCTCTTTACAAAATTCTCTAAGGAAGTTTGGACCAAAGTCAAACTTAGATGTCCCCGATGAAAACCATACAAAAGGACTTTTGACATAAAGTAAAAATGTGAAATTTAAAAGTTGGATCAACTTGCCACAGGTTGATTCCCACTCGACTCAGCACAATATCCTTTATCAGTCATGAAATTCACTTCATAAACATACAAGTCTACACAGACTATGAAAGATATATCAACACCTCTGGAAAAAAAGTGTGTGAATGATGTAATTAAGCCTTGAATCCTGTTGTCTACAATAGGACCCTCCTGTCATAAAAGATAATTAGGCTTTCAATGAATTAAAAAATGAATGAAATTTGAATTATCTCAATTAAACTCAAGATCGGACCTTTGTATGCTTTCTCCTTCAATTCTCCTCTTGTTCCTCTTTCTCTTTTTGCCTTTACGTAATCAAAATTAGTTGAAGTAGTTAAACTACCTCTTTTAGTTAAGTTAACTAAAACTAAACTAACTTTTAGTTTAGGGGGAAAATTAATAAAATAATAATAAGGGTCTTTAGTAATTAATAACTAGTAGGTGGGACCCCTTGTGACTCCCTTTAGTTTCTTAACAAACATAAACACAACTAGTCAATCAATCAAACACATCCCTCCTTGTTGCTCACATCATCATTCTCATAATTTGAAAATTAATATCAATGATATTTGAAACCATATCCAAAAATAGTGTGTTGTCCCAAAACTTCAACAGTCAACTGTTCTCAACAATCAATAAATAAAAACACTCAAAACCCATATTTTCCATTTTGGGAGGAAATTTTCCCTTTTTTGCTACTGTCTCCCTTTGATTTATCTAAATTTTCATTAGGCTGTGTGGAGCCTTTAGGCCTGATCTCACTGATAGCATGAGAGTAATCATCTCTCAAGTGCATGCGGGATGAAACAGATTTGGCAGAGTCAGTTAAGGGAGAGGAGGGGGTAGCAACAGCTTTTGCTTTATCAGGTGCATGGTGGGCTTTGGTTTTTAGCCTCTTTCTTGCGTGGGAATATTTTACAGGTGAGTGTGCAAGGGAATATTGGAAAATTGGGTTAACCGGTGGAGGAGGAGCAGACAGAGACAAATTCGGCCATCCACATTGTTGGAAGGTTTTCAGGTGAACAATCTCTTTCCATCCATCATTTTCAGGGACTTCAGGTTCTAATGAGACATGAGGAGGAACTGAGATACCAGAGACATTCAGGGGTTGGAAAGGAGGCCTTTCTAGCCTAGGTTGGACCATTCCTTGTCCAATCTAGTTGAAAACCCAAGCTTGGAAAAGTTGGTTCAACTCTTGTGGATCTGCATCAAAATGTATCGAAAACCTTGGCCTTCTAGGGACCCTGTTCCAATTTAGTATTCTCCTATTATTCCGGTCATGGCTTCCTCTGCTGAACAAGCTCATTCATGTATGCAGTGTTTATTAGTAACTAGTTTCTTCAACAAACCATACATGACATCTCTTTTAAATATGAAACAAAGTTTGGTTCAACAACACATTAGACTCATGCAATCCAATCCATAAAAATTGTTTAATACGTGTCGATGAGAAGGGGGTGAATAAGGGTTATGGGATATTTGAGGGGTTGTATTGAGAGAAAAGTGATAAAATGAAAGGGGGTAGATCATGATTACTTATCAACAAATCATCAAATAATTAACTGTATTGTAATAACCAAAACATATCAAATGTAACTCATCTTCGTGTCATCCTTCAATTGCTATAATATAGATTTTTCATTTAATTACAATTTAATTTTAAGAATAGGGCATGAATAGTGAATCCGAGAATGTGAGGGGATTCGTAATGTGTGGAAAAGTGAGAGAATGCTAGGGAAATAATGGATACTTTTCATAAAACAAATTAAGTAATCAGTAATCATAACTTTGTACAAATCAATCCAAAACAAAAATAACAACACTATATCAACAATTATTGTGTATCAAACTATTCATTGTTCTGACATTTAAATTTCCAAAAGTTCTCAATTTAGAACAGTCTATGAAATCATACTCATAATCAAAACAACTTTCCATTCAACAGTCCTGTTAATAAAATGTGTGGTCTTTAATTTATTTTCTTTTAAGAATTTAAAGAAAATGCACAATAATATTGCTCCACCTCTATCCCATAATGCATCACTATAAAAATAACATCCATTTTACATAGTGAGTTTTCTATCCTATCCAGTGTTTTCCATCCTATCCCATAATGGGTAGGATAGAAAACACCGGTGCACATAGTGAGTTTTACATTTTCATAGAAGAGACAAATGTTAACTGAACAGTGACAGTTACAAAGAACACACAAAGATACAACCTATGTCTATTTTATTAAGAGCCAAACCATTTGACAACAATACCAATGAGGACGCATAATACCGAAGCATAACTTATATCACCCCAGAACCATACGGTATATATCAACGTTATGGCCACCCTAAGACTGAATCTTGAGACACTTTGGTGACAACACAATGAGAGTGGGCCCATGACCATGAATCTGGTATGAAGAAAATACACAGCAACCGAATAGTAGTCTGAATGCGACTATATAGGGTTACACTCATGACTGTGAGGGAACAACCAGAAATAATACATAGAGAGAAACCCTCCACCATTTTAACACATAGAAATAATACCACATTCACTTAATTTCCACAAAGACCCACCACGATTTTTTACTGACAGAGCAACCAGGGAATGCACAACTCAACCAAAAACCAATTCTTTTGCTTGCAATCCAAACAATTACACAATCATCTCAAAGACAAATAACACGCATTGACACAGTTGAAATTCTCAAGAACACACAATCCCAAGCATTACTGAGCCATTTTTTTTTCATACATAGAGCATAATTCATGGATGGGGTGAAAAAGAACCATACCTATAACAAAGAGCTTAAAAGAGAGAGATGGTCAAGCATTCTTTTTCCCAAGCCTGAAATGTGGCGCTTAACCACCAATAGACTGAAATGCAACAAAGAACAATACTAGGGTAACATGTGATGGGGGGAGTATGGAGTGGCATGCATTTACTGCACTTCGCTTCCATCTCCTATCCTATTCAATTCTGAAGTACAAGAAAACCAACATTCACCAATGCATTAAACCATATATTCAATGCCCAACAATTAAAATATGTGATGATATTCCTTTCCCAATGCACCCAAAATAAATCAAATGAAAATCACATAGCCACTAACCAACCATATAATAGTTAGGACTAACACTAACATCTTTTACTTTTCCATTTTCACTTAAACCTTAGCATCGCTTAAATATAGATCCTTTCCCTTTTGGATTCTTTTCATAAGTTATCTTTCTTTGTTTTGGTTATCTTGTTACTAACATATTTCTTGTGTATATGTGGCCAGGAAGTACATCACGATGATTTGTGACATAATTAAATCATAGAAATTGTGAATACATTCCCATAATAACATAAAACATAACTCCTTAAATTGTGGAAACTTCCCATAAAATCCATCATCCACCTATTACTATGTCAACATGAAACCAAGACTGCATTTTCAACCATGTAGGACTGTGTAAGCAGTGTCAAAACAACAATAGAAAAGTGTGTGATATGTCTATCTTTGAGCCTCTAGTCTACAAGGGGGTCCCACCTACTAGCATTATGTTATTAGCATAGTTTAAATAATAGAGTTTATCAATACTTTACGGGTGAAATTCCTCATCGCGATTTTAATCGTCAACAAGGTGTTTTTCATTGGAAAGGAAGAAGCAGTGGGCTCAATGTTTACCTCTAGTTGAATGGTTGTGAAACACTTCGTACCATACAACTACCTGCATGACTCCTTTTGAAGGGTATATGGGCAAAATCCACCTTCAATTCTCTCATATTTTCCAAGTGTCTCAAAGGTCCAGACTGTTGACCAAACACTTACAGTTCGAGAGGCTATTCTTCATACCCTCAAAGAGAATTTTTTCATGGCCCAAAATCACATGAATAAACAAGCAAATCAAGATTGCTCTAAACGTCAATTTGCAGAAGGGGATCAAGTGTTTCTTCAATTGCAACCTTACAAACTAAATTCCCTCAAGGATGACCATTGTCAGAAATTGGTGCCCAAATTTTATGGTCCTTATACCATTCTCAAGCATGTGGGATAGGTGGCCTATCAGTTAGCTTTTCCCAATCATTCTAAGCTCCATCCTTTTTTTCATGTTTCCTTCTTAAAGAAGGTGATTGAAACTAAGTGAGAAACTCAAACCAACCTTCTTGAGTTGGACGAAGAAGGCTCCATTTGGCTACAACCACAAGCAGGTTTTGACCAGCGTGAGCATCGTCTGCATCAACGAACCATCGAGGAAGTGTTAGTCTAGTGGAAAGATAGAACTCTAGTAGATGCCACATGGGAACCAACTACCACTCTGCAACAATTTCCCCATCTCAATCCTTGAGGACAAGGTTGTTTTTAAGGGTGAGGACATGTTAGGTACCTAACCCCTCGCATAGGTAGAATACTATATTTCCATGTAATAAAGGTCAATATTAATAAGGCCTAGAAAAAAGGAAGAATAAGTCCAATGTAAGAATACCTAATAGAAGCTTCCACTTCTAGAATGATCTTCCTCTAGATGGTTCTTTTGATAGACATATTTAGTATAAATAGGAGTCGAGGGTATGAGAAATTTTATCTTGGATATTACTGTAATAGAGATATGCTCTGCTGGAGGTTTCCCCCTCAAAGAGCCAAGTGAACATTGCTCTCAGTAATCAAATTTATCTTTCTGGTGTTATTCTGGTATCATTTTGGTATTATTGTGGTTTTTTTCTTGTTATATTGTTGTTCATCTTCCATTTCTAGCTATTTATTTATGTTTTGCATACTTTTTTATATCTGGAATATTACACCCACAAATCAATCTGTGTCGGATTCTGAGAAATTAAAAATATCGTTCTCATCCTGCTCATGTGGTGAGATGAGTCATTGTACAGGAACGATTCTTTGATGTCTTCATAAATCACTTTTCCAAGACCATCCATCAAGAAGTATTATTTTCCAAGTCTTCCAATAAGACCATTTACTTCATCTATAGTTGTTTTTGCTTGTATTCTCGCAAATTTATTTACATCCTTTAGGTTCTTCTTCAGACATAAGTGTGGTTAAAGTGTGCAACACTTCTCAATATGGTGTCCACTCTTACCACAATAAGATTATATCGTCTTTCTACACAATCACTTATTATCATTCCTCCTTTTTCCTTGACATGATAAATGTTTTTCCTCGTTTTGATTGGAGGGTTTTACTGGCATAGACTATCCTTGTCCTATAGCATGCATATGTTTCTCTGAATATGTCTTACACATGTTACTCTTCTCTTAACTGGAAGGTGAGGCCAATTATCATGTAGGACTTATTCATATGAGGTTCTCTTTTATTCAACTACCCTCGAGCACTCTCCATCTTGATGGGAATATTAAGAGCCCTCTTTCTAGATCATGTTCTTGGAAGGATATAGTGCAAGAGAGACTACCTCATTCTCTTCTTGTCCAACTTTACTGATTGATGGTAACATATGCAACTTTATCTCTAGTTCATGAAAAATAATCATATGGAAATCTTCATGACATAAAAATTGATCTTGAATCCTTTGCTTCTCTTCCTCAAGAGCTTTCAACTGCATTCTTAACTTGAAGTTATCTCTATATATTTTTCGATTAATGTTCTTCTGGAGCCTCAACTTCATAAGAACTTCACTCATATTTCTTCCTTGAAAAGATCCTTCAAGATCTTCACCAACCTGAGCTTCAGATCTCATCACACCAACAACTTGCAAAACACGTCAAAATTTTCTCTTACACCAACTTGATCCGAAAATATTTAGACAATAGTTATTTTTCAAAATATATGCATGCAGTATCTAACGTGTTTTTGTATAATTTCTAGGATCTATTGAGGTGATTGCAAAATTCTGATGATGTGCTCTTCACCCAAAACTCATGAAACTGAAGATTATGCTAATTTAATGGATTCTCTTAAATTCCATTACTCAAATGATAAAATAGATTCCATAGTTTAAATCCTTGCAAAATTATGAAACTTTTGACTATAAAGTCGTCACTTTCCAAACTAGCTCAATTTTGTGCCTCCCGACATGCAAAACAATGCATTAAATACTCATAAATGAAAAATTGAGTACAAAGTTTTAAAAATTACCTAAAATTAGAAAACATGCCTCATATTCATGATCCTTGCGAAAATACATGCAATTTTGATATTAAACAATTGAAATTTTGTCAAGGTACCATTTGGCATGCTTTACGATGCAACACAAAATTAAGTTGTTCTTGCACGTACTTTCGTAAAGTCTCAAAATATGTTCCATGTCTCAAGATTCGTGTACTATCCTACTTTGTCTCTTCGTATGAGTTCCTATGCATTGGGATCCATTCCCAATATATAGGCCATGACTCCAAAACCACCTCCACATTTCGTTGTAACTTATTTACTATGTTTGGTGGGAATCCCGCTAAATATAGGCTAGTTGGCTTAGTGGTTAAAAATACCGCTAAGTTTAGTGGGGTCTAGG
>JASDQU010330702.1:0-12884 GCA_032191745.1 Picea mariana | reverse complement strand
AACCAAATCACCAGATACAGATAATATCCAAGTCATAAGATGATTCCCATAAATTATGGGGTGATAACAATCCTGACATTGACCTCTGACCCTAAGTCGAGGATTACATAGTCTATCTCATACTCTCCTATTTGAGCATTCAAATGTAATTCCTTATTTGTCCTTCTCTTCTGACCAATTTGGTGTACTTCCCTATTTAGTAAGGTGTCTATCTTTCCTAGTTCATACTGTCTGATTCAGTTATGTAGCTCTTGCACAACGTCCAAGATCTTGCTTACCTCTTTTTATTCTCTTGGTGAAGCAGACTGATCAAATGCGTGAGGCATTCCATACTCTCTTATTTATGGTTGTGTTTTTTATGAGGAACCTTGATTTGCTTTGAATTATTGTCTTGCTTCCTCAAAGATTTGTCTTTGTTTCTTTGCATTAAAGGCTTGGGTATTCTCTATGGCCTTCCTGATACCCGAGTCTTCTACAAGATTTCCTTGAGTCATTCTATCCTCTCCTATAGCAACGCCTCCTCTTGTTATGATAGCGACTCTAGGGTCTCCTCCATGAGGTTCAGCATATATCAGTTGCACTTGTGGGTTCTGCTGAGGTCCTCATTTTTCCTAAAGCTTAGTAAGCAACATAGGACATTCTTATATAACATGGTCAAATGAGCTGCAGTAGTTGCAAGTGGTACAAGGGTTTTGACAATCCCTTGCAAGGTGTCCTGGTTGTGCGGAATTGTAACAGATGATCTGTCCTCGTCCTCGACTCATTCCTCCTCCTCCTCCTCTTCCTCTAAATCCACCGCGAGGATTGAAGTTTCCTATCCCAGGAGAGTTATACTACGTAGTATTTCCTTCTTGATGTACTTCACCTTGGATCTTATATATATATCTCGATATTTCATGCATGAGATCATAAGCTCTACAGTCTCTATCATCATGTCCTACATACTTACAAAATGTACAATATAAATTTGTAGGTGTTTGGAAATACTTTTGCATGTAATAACACTCACCTGTGTGGTTCCTGTTTCAACATACTTCGCACCAAGGCAGGTTGACTTGCTTCAAGGGGCTCGGTGCTCCCGAGGCCAAATATTCATGGAATAAAGGATAGTGTTCCTTATCATGGCCTTTTGATCTGCATATTACACACCAGATATCATCTCATTTGTCCTTCCCCTTGTCTTTCTTCATATCTTTGACCTGTAGAGACAAACTAGTTAGCTGACTCAAGATCTGGCTCATACCTGAGTTGGATTCTCCCATAGGGATTGATTCAAGTTTCATAGCGATCTCCAACGCATCAACCTGTGAAGCGATCTTCTTCTACATTAGAGGAACTCTGATGTGTGGTAACAGGGAAACCATGAACCATTCTTTATTTTGTTCATCTAGGATATGAAAAGTCAATCGGCCTGTTAAGGTCTTGAATCTTTGATCGAACTCTCAAATAGGCTCAGCTACTTTCTGCTTGATCTCCTTCAGTTATGTAATACATTGAGACTCTGACTTAGGTTTCTTGAACTCTTCAATCAATGCATTCTTGATTTCACCTAGTGGATTAGGTTGCGCAAGTCCTTGGACAAGCTTCATGTACGAGCTTAGTGTGCGATCCCTTAGGGTAGTGCTGAACTGGGTCCTTTTAACAGCTTCATCGGTGACATTTTTAATATTCCATACATCTTCACACATAAACCAATATTGATCAGGATCTTTAGATCCATCCCCCCTAAAGATAGGAAGTCTCATCTCATCTGCCATATATATTCCTAGGGTTCCTGACTGAATATGTGGTGGGCTACTACGGACAGTGCTATGGATGCTCTGGTGGCTGGGATTACTCTGGTTACTTAATGTTGAATCAATAGGAAGGATAATAGTACTTACTTCAATGTTCTGCATGGTATTTTAGGTTTCAGGTTCTCTTTGTCGAAGCTCTTCAGCTCGTCCTTCCTCCGTTTCGGCGGGTTCTGAGTGTTCTTCGTCCGTCATATCTGCTTCTTCTCCACTGTAGAAACCCTCTTCCCCGTAGTTTTTCTTAAACAAGTTCTCAAGGTGAACCCCTCTGAATACTCTTCCACTGCATGTATGTCCATCTTCTGTGTCATTTCCGTTGTCTGAATTCTTGAACATTAGCCTTTTCAAATCCAACCAATCTATTGTATCTTCAAGATGTTCTTCTCATGCAACAACATCTTGATTCTCAGCTTCAGAAAGTGCAAAAATTTTCCTTTGGGTCCTTTAAAGAAATATCTTTCAGCTTAGTTGTATGACTCTACTCTATCAACAACAAACTCGATGATATACCCTCCAATGGTAATATCAAACCAGTGATCTACCGCTCATGATACGGTGTTATCAAATTCATTGACCTTCTTGATCAACTCCGACGTCCAAACCACAGGAAGTCTAGATCAGATCTCAAACTGGCTATCAACTAATATAGCTATCCACTCATACATCTCCTGATGGATTCCCCCAAATAATATCTCGTGTATATCCATAAAAATATACTTCTCCAACCAATCCTATGAACTAATATTAGGGTTCGTGTTCTGGGCTTCAGCGAAGTCCTTTTCTTGATCCTCTGTCCACTTTTGAGTTTTTGTCTTTGATGGGAACCACCTTGACATTCCCTCAAGAAGATTCTTGTCCCAGCAACATAACCATTTGTTGGCATAGGGGCAGACCCAGGGTTCAGCTCCAAGAGTGCACCAACAAGCCCTAGCTATTGGCCCTTTCGGCAACACTTGCGAAGCAAATGCAGTCTCACCCGAAGTAGCTATGAGGGGGTGTCAGGACAGATATGTCTACAACTAGGTGAATATCAAGTGGATCTAATACAACACCAATGCAACATGCATCTATCACTTATCAAGCTAGATCTACCCTGCACAGTTATAGATCTTATCTAATACAACAATGCAAATAACAATTCAATAGTGACAGAGATCAAAGCATCAGCCACACACACAACACAAGATGTATGTGGTTCACCCCCTCTCTAGGGCTATGTCCACAGAATTGTTCTTATGATTTATTAAGGTAAAGCATACAGTTCTTGTCTGCATTCTCAGCTCGCAGATCTTCCTTCTTCTTCTCTCTTTCTCTCCCCTTCCTGGGCACCCAGCTGCACGACCTGACCTTCGCACACAACTGAAGATATTACAATACTAGAAGGCTCTCTCTCTCATCACTTCCCTCTCTCAATACAATAATATCTCACCACAAAAATAGAGCTAGATCGACAACAGTGCCCTACCAACTCAGAATTACCAACCCAACCTAGGCACTTTAGACCTCTATTTATACATTACAATCATCCACTGACAACCCTAGGCTGAAACCTAGGTGCCAAAACCCTAGATATCAAAACCCTAGGTGTCTAAAACCCTAGATCAACTTGACCTGCTTTTTCCAAGCTTCGCCAGCCTGTCTTTCCTTCCTTCTCACGTGGTGATAACAGTGGATTTTCCCTCTTTCTGAGTTGTCCTCGATCCTTCTTCCTTTCTTATCTATCATCCTTGATCTCCTTGTCCAATGGTTTTCATTTCCGTACTTCACTCCATATTTTCTGTTCTTTTTCTCACTTCAACCTAGTGACAGTCACTGTGTCTTCTGCGAAGTTCTCTTTTCACCTTTTCTTCCTTGTTCTTCACTCCCTTCCATAACCAAGGGCCAACAAAAAGGCATAGTCAATATTGCAAACAAGAATACCAAGTCAGAAAATGTTCTACTAGTAGAAGATATGAAACATGACCTTCTAAGTGTGAGTCAAATGTGTGACCAAGGTCATAAAGTTACTTTTGATTCACAAAAGTGCAAGATAAGAAAATAATATTCCTGAAAATTGATTGCAACAACTGTGAGAACTTCAAGCAACATATATGTACTAAGTGAAATTGGAAATGAAAAGTGTTGTCTAGGAAAAGAAGATGAAAGTTGGATATGGCAGAAAAGAATGGGCCACATACACTTTGATAACCTTGTCAAAGTCAGCAAAAAGGAAGTAGTTAGAGAAATGTCCTAGAATACAAAACCAACCAACACTTTATGCAAGCATTGTCAACAAGGAAAGCAAACAAAGACCAGGTTTAAATCAAAATAATATTCAATGACAAGACCACTGAAAATTGTGCATACTGATCTAGTTGGACCAACTACAACAAAGTGGTTAAAAGGTGAGAAATACTTTATGTTATTAGTTGATGATTATACAAGAATGACTACAGTTTGTTTTCTCAGGAATAAGTCAGAATCTTTTGAAAACTTCAAGGTCTACAAGGAAATGGTTGAAAATGAAATGGATTCAAAAATCAAATGTTTGAGATATGATAATGGAGGAGAGTTCACTTTAAAGGAATTTATGGACTACTGCAGCAGGCATGGAATAAAAAGGCAATTCTTCGTTGCTAAGACACCTCAAAAGAATGGAGTTGTTGAAAGAAAGAACATGACAGTACAAGAAATGGCTCGAAAAATGTTAATGGATTCCAAATTGACAGATATATTTTGTACACATGCAATGAATACAACTATTCACATTCAAAACAAAGTAATTCTTAGAAACAACACTGACAAAAATCCCTACGAGCTATGGAAAGGAAGACCAACAAATGTGAAGCACTTTAGAGTATTTGGAAGAAAATGCTACATCAAAAGAGAAGATGAAAAAATGGGAAAGTTTGACTCTCATGTGGACAAAGGATTACTTGTTGGTTACTCAAGTACAAGAAAATCATACAAGTGTTACAATTGGAGGTTGAACAAAGTTGTGGAAAGCATCAATGTAACAATTGATGAAATAGGTGGACATGAATTAAAGGAAGAAGAAAATGAATCAATGGAACAAATTTATGAAAAAGAAGCAGAAGATGAAGAAGAAGTAGAAGGAGAAGATGAAGAGGATCAGACAGAAGTAGAAGAGCAAGTTCAGGAAGTGCCTCCAAATACACCTAGCAAACAAGTATAGAAGAATCATCCTTCAGATTATATTATCATAAACAAAGATGTAGGAGTTGAGACTAGAAGAAGAATTTGTTCACCAGAACAAACCCACCTAGCACTCTCATCTACAATTGAACTAACAATTTTGAAGAGGCCAACAAGTATGGATTTTGGAATAAGTCCATGGAGGAAGAATTGGATCAAATAGACAAGAATGACACTTGGGAATTGGTTCCAAGACCAAAGAATAAGAATGTGAGTGGCACAAAGTGGGTATTTAGAAATAAATTGAATGAAGATGGAAATGTTACAAGGAACAAAGCTAGATTGGTATGTAAACGATATGCATAGGTTGAAGGAATCGACTTTGAAGAGACATTTTCTCCAGTTTCCAGAATGGAAGAAATCTGATTTCTCCTAGGTTATGCATGCTCCAAGAATATTAAAGTGTATCAGATGGACGTGAATTCATATTTTCTGAATGAGGAATTTGAAGAAAAAGTCTACATTGAACAACCAGAAGGATTTCAGTTGTCAGAGAACACAGATTATGTGTGTAAATTGAAGAAGGACTTCTATCGTCTAAAACAGGCTCATAGAGCATGGTACTATAGATTGGATAAATATCTACAGCATGAAGGGTTCAAAAAAGGAAGTGCAGAAATCAACCTCTACATCAAGGTAACTCAAGATAGTATTTTATTAATTGAAGTTTAATTTGATGATATTATTTTTGGAAGTATTGATGACAGGTTAAGCCCGAAATTTGCAAAGGATATGAAAAATTAATTTGAAATGTCATTACTTGGAGAACTATCTTTCTTTTTGGGTCTTCATATACGTCAAATAAACCAAGGAATTTGTATTTCTCAAACTAAGTATATCAGAGAAATGCTAAAGAGGTTCAGAATGGAAGATTGCAAACCAATTACCAGTCCTATGAAAACCAGTTGCAAGTTGAGAAAATATGATGATTCAAAGTGTAATACAGGTCAATGATTTGTAGCTTACTATATGTGATAATATCCAGACCAGATGTAATGCAAACAGTTGGACAGGTGGCACAATTTCAAGCTGCGCCAAAGGAATCACATGTATTATAAGTGAAGAGGATTTTCAGATATCTCAAAGGAACAAAAGAGTTTGGATTATGGTATCCAAAAAGAAAGGATCTATCACTTATTTCCTACACAGATGCGGATTAGGAAGGTTGCATTGATGACCGACGAAGCACCAGTGGAGCAGAGTTCTACTTGGGTGGGTGTTTAGTATCATGGTTAAGCAAGAAACAATCATCAATATCCTTATCTACAGCCGAGGCAGAGTATATTGCAACAAAAACATGTTTTACACATGTTCTATGGATGAAACAAAATCTGACAGATATATTGTTTGAGTATGATGAGCCCATTCCAATCTATTGTGATAATACAAGTGTCATCAGTATCTCAAAGAACCCGGTGATGCACTCCAAGACAAAGAACATTTCAATAAAGTATCACTTTCTATGGGAACAAGTTACAGAGAAGAACATCAGAGTTGAATATGTGGGCACAAAAGAACAAGTGGCAGACATCTTTACAAAACTACTTCCATGAGAAGCCTTTGAGTATCTACACTAGAGACTCAGAGTAATTTCTACTCTAAAATGAATTATTTTGAATGCTTATCTTATATGTCTTATATTTACATGAGGAAGCACCACAAAGAGGACAATTTAGGTTGGAAGATCAGTTTCAGGAAGAGTTCAGTCAGGGGGAGTATCCCCAAGGACAATTCAGTTATGGTTAGGGGGAGCAACCCCGGATGGAAAGATACCTTTGCCATTGATGACAAAGGGGGAGAGATTTATCAGATGCAAAGGTAAAGGTAAAGGGGGAGCATGAGTGACATGACTTCAGTATTGCATCAGAGTGTTTCTATCAATTCCAAAGGGGGAAATTGTTGATTAATTGGGTTGGTTGTCATTGATGTCAACCCTTGAAGAAAGGTCGGTAGCCACTTCCGGTAGCACAATGGTTTGGGTAATGGACCCAAGTTTGTATGATGGATAATGGTATGATTTTTGATATATTTTTAGGTAAGACTATTCCATATGGATAGTATATTTCATGCCACTTCCGGTGGTATTTTGAACATCACATAACTCCTCACGGTTAGAGATTTATGGCCATGTGAAGTTGGAGAAATATTTGGGTAATGGACCCAAGTTTGTTTGATGGATAATGGTATGAGTTTTGATATATTTGAAATTAATAATATTCTATATGGATATTACATTTCATGCCATTTCTAATGGTATGTGGAATGTCACATAACTCCTCACGGTTAGAGATTTATGGCCATGTGAAGTTGGAGAACCCTCTTGAGTCATCTAGAAGCCCCAAAAGGTTAAAGTAGTCAAAGTGGTTTAAGAGATTTTAGAAGGTAAATAATAAAGTGAAGTGATGAGTGTACTATAAGTCAAAGTGAATAACAAAAGAAAATATTTAAATAATAAATTTAATGCATAAATTACTAAGTGGTCAAGTGGTTAGAAGTGGGTTAACCCTAAAATAAGGAAAGTGGCTTAAGATGGTTAGAAGGTAACCCCTTGAGAAAGCTACATGAAAGTATAAATAAGAGGCAAGACTCTCCAATTTTAAATACACTTGAGCATATTGAATATATACAAGTGATTGAGGTAACCAAAGGATATCTAAGCTGAATTTCAGAGGGAAGGTGAAGTAAAGAAGGTCGAAATTCAAGGGAGAACGAATTCTTTTGATGATGCTTTCTAAGGTATGTTATTTATAGGTCATCTCACCATTTTCACAATAATTTTTTTTCTAGAATGATTCATAACATGAAATTGGGAGGACATTGAGGAAACATATCCAAGTAGTTGTGATACAAATTTTAGCTTGTGGGTCGTTGTATTTTTAGAGTTACACGCCCTAGAAAACAGGGTTTGTGGCTAGTCTTGAAACTAGTCTAAAACAAGTGTTTCGGGTAAAAGCGTAATAAATTCTTCATAACAGATCCAAATTCAGTAAGACCAAATGTATTGGTTATAGTATAGTCTATAGTATTCTCTGTACAATTTTCATATCCATAAAACAAATATTCCGTGTAGGGCATGCTCTACAAGTTCACTCTCTAGAATAAGCCAGAATTCAACAAGGTATGCCATTTTTTCTATAACTCCTTTTCTGAGAGGTTCCAAGTAGTGAAGTCTGGAGGAATTGCATAAAATACATGGAAGAACATTGTGTACCATTTTTATATCTTTATTAATTATAGGTACATATGTATGATTATTTCAAGTTAGGGTTGTTGAATAATCCAAAATTAGTCATGTGAGACCAAAGTAAAGTTTGATGAAAATGCTAGTCTCTTGTTTTTAAAGTTAAGGAATCTTTGCAGGTATGTGATATTATACACTAGGTCTATTATAGAGTTACAAATAATATTTGGATGATGAAATTGATGAGGGATTTTTGTTGAGGTACATGTTGGGTACATGGTTGAGACAAGTAGTTGATGAGTTGGCACATACATGAGGTGTATAGTTGATGATGTTGGTGCATATTGATGAGTCATAGTTGATGAGTAGTCGATACATGATTGGTACATGGTTGGAGGAACTTGTTAGTAGTATTTTTGACACATGGTTTATGGATGATGTAGCATACTTGTATTGGTATATTATTAGAAGCACATATTGATCTTGGTGATGATTATGAGTTGTTGTGTTATGCTTGGTTGATGCACATCTTTGAGAGTTGTCTTGGTGATTAATCTTGGTGAGTAGATCTGATTTGGTTGATAAGATTGATGAGACAGATTGTTGTGATAGGTTGTTTGGACATGTTGTTATGACATGTTATTTGTATAGGTTTGGTGCATGGTTGATGCACTTGTTTATGGTATAGGTTGTTTACAGGTTGTTTGGTACAGGTTGGTGCATGGTTGATGCACTTGTTTATGGTACAGATTGAGGTACAGGTTGATGCATGGTTCATTTTATTGGTACAGGTTTATTGGTACAAGTTTACAATAGTATACCTCACAGTGATAGTGTGACAGTGGTTCCATCATTCTACTTCTATGTCATGGTGATTGGACAAGGAAAGGATAGGTGGTCGTAGCCACCTTCTAGTTGTAGATGGAGAAATTAGGGGGTTGTAGCCTCCTTCTGGTTGTAGCCAGATAATTGGGGAGTTGGAGCTTCCCTCGGGTTTTAGCCTAAAAAACTAGAGGGTTGGAGCCTCCTTTCAATTGCAGCTGGAAAACAAAGGAAGTTGGTGCTTCCAATGAATTTAATTCTTCAAGACATATAAGAAATATGATTACGTGGTTTTCTCCTGCTTTGGGTTTCCACGTAGAAACATTAGTGTACTGTGTATCTGTATGATTGCTCATTTGTTCATTGTTTATTTACTCTACAATTATTGGATGATAATGCTACACTGATATAACACTTGCATTATATGGTTAAAAATGATTTAATTGATCTATTACTGATTCAACCCCCCTCTCAGTAATCCAACAACTATTTCACACTCGGTATAAGTAAATACTTGTTGTAATGTCACTCCAGATCAACTAATACTCCAACAAATATATGGGTCAATGAAATACATTATTTAAATTTATTTGCAATGGCCTTACTACAAATGCTATTGCATATCAATTCAATGAGGCGTATCAATAGTTAATGGAATAACAGTCAATGAGGCATATCAAATGCTACATACCATGTCACAACAAGAGTGGAAAGTATAATAACAATAAGGAATATTTAATTTAATTAAATACACAGACAAAAAAGTAATAAAATTTTGTTTTATTTATGTTTTTATTTTCACATGTGGTTCACTGGTACTCACTACCTCGTTGGGTCCATGGAAAACCCCCCTGAAATACACGAGCAAATGTGGGGAATCCCAACATTTTCATAATATTGGGGGATAAACATCAAGAAAATCTTATCGACCCATTTAAGGACATCACATGTCACTTACAATGAATTGAATTTGGGTGGGGAGGGTAGAAACCATACCTCCCAACCACCCAAGCTACATCCAATGGACTTGTTTTGTTTATGTTTACGTTGTTTTTTTTTTTAAGTTAAATATATCTAGGTCTTTTAGTAAGAAGTTACAACAAAATTACAAAATTAAGAAGTTACAACAAAATTTTGGGGTCAATCATTAAACTACAACCCTGATGTTTAGAAGAGTTATCATTCCAATAAATATCAATTTTTAGAGACCCAAGTCTAATAGTACCTAAGTCCAAACATAAAACCATTCTATCGAGATGTATAAGAGTAGCATGACCTAATATCCTACCAATGATCATATATCTATAAAGACAAAACATAATAACTAGGTTCAAGCTCGTCAACCACCGGTTAGAGCTTGGATGTCGTCATCCTTTTCCTATGTTGTAGGATTTAAAGGGTTTAATCCAAATCAATGGGATTGTCTTTGGTTATCGAGGAGTTGGCTAATACACCATCTCATTTTTCCTTATCCCCATGCTCTCTTTAAGATGAAACTTTAAATCTAATCTCAAAATCTGGCTGGCATAACAACTCAGATTTACCTTCAAAGATATGAATGGTGTGCATGATGTCCCTTCTCTCCTCCATAGTTCTTTCCAAAGATTTCCCAACGATTGTTTTGACAATCCAATATGTTTCAAGAATTTTAAAGTACTTTGTATCACTTGTCCCAGAATAAAATGGGCCAGTTACCAAATCCTGAGTCCCTTTTAGAATCTGATTGTCAGGAGTTGACAGTCTCCCTCACTACGACCTCAAAATACTCAAATTCTCATTTTGCTGCATCTGAACAATGTTCAAGAAATTTGTGGCTGAATTCCCATGATTCATGTGCCACACGAGTGAAAGATACTATACCAAAAGAGTATGAGTCCTTCTTAGAATTCCTTGGCTCTTTCCATCTCCCCTTTCTCCTCTTACCATCGCCCCTCTCCATCCAGTCCATCGGTGTCCAAATGTAACCAGGATCAGGATTTTTGCACGAGCTTCCCAATGCTTCAAACCACACCAACCAGTACCCTTGCAAATATCCACCACCTCGTGAACAAAAAATTAATTCTCCCAACTTCCCAAGATTTTCCAAAATCCTTTGATCCTTAAGGAACAATGCTAGTGCAAAATCAAGTACACTCAATACCTCGGAAGGATTGAAATTACTAGAACCTCGGAGGATAAAGTCACTATAGTGCAACCTATTCCAATATAACCTTGTATCCCCTCCCTCGCTATACCACCAAGGCCTGACTTTAGGGTAAAATTACCCAGTGAAGCTCCATCTCCCAAGAAAAAACATCCATACATAGAGCGTTGATGTGTTGAACATATATCACATCTCTAGAGAAATCAAACTTCCCCTCTTATAGGTATGATTCACCAAGATTATCACTATATTCTCATCATTAAATTCCCACTCATCATCCTCATTCTCTTAGTCTTGCCTCTAGCTTGATCTAAAACTTGGTTAATTCCACACATTATTTCTAGTATTGGAACTTGCAAGGTCGTACTCCCCATGCACTGATCCATCCCTCACCTTAGATATCCCACTATTTGGAGTGTGTTAGCGTCAGAAGTCACTCTTGGATTGCTTGCAGGAGCAGAGCCCGACGCCCATCAGTTTTATGTCACGATTGTCTTAATGGGTGATCAAATGGGTAGAGACTCAGGATGTAATCACTGTAGCTCGGGGACCGAGTCTGGTATGTAAAAAACAAAGGAGGTCTTGATCTAACTTCAGTCAGTAGATTGATTGTAAAATGGGCAGGTGGAAGACTTGGTGAGAGGAGTGAGCAAAACTACCTTGGACAACGGGCCTTTCAGTAGTTTGCAGAAGAAAAACTCTAAATGCAAGATCCTCTTAGTTCAGATTTTTGGGTAACTGAAGGGGTGACTTGACTGGGTCCTCCAATTCCAAGTCATTTAGCACTAAGAAAAACACAGAGGCCGATTAGAAATAATGTGACTATTATAGTGATCCAACCTACATCATCCTATAACAGTCACAACTCGACTGGATCCTCCAATTCCAAGTCGTTCTAATACAATATGAACAAAGACGTGGAAAGAAGATGACATTCATAAGGCAAGAAGTCTCAGATGTTAATACACAACCAGAAAAACCAGTACTTTGTTAAAGTTTTTTACAATCGGGAGCCTTGCTCAACCATCGATACCTACAAAAATGGAAAAAACGCCTACATATACTCGAAACAACCACAACAACAAAATCGAGACATTGCATTCAAAACATTGCGTCTGCATGGCTTCTGACAATTTGCACCTGCAGTCTCTGAATGATCGTGCACCTAAGGCAGACGCAATCGAACTCATGACAGTCCCATGGGCGAATCGACGTGCTTTTAATTCATCGCCGGACTTTCCCTTTATGGTGGAGATGATATCTAACCACCACCAACTACCTTAATAACTACTTCCTTGGGATTGAGAACGGCCCGGTCAACTCGGCACCTTTGGGACGTGGAGGGCTCCTCGTGCTGCCATCTGGATTAGCTGAACGGCCTGATGAATAGACGTGGAGCCTAGTGCGAAGGTTGGGCGCATAATGGGAGTGGTAGATGGGCAGAGGAGACACGGAGCGCAGGGATTGAGTGGATTAGGAGTAGAGACGGCCATACATAGTCGGAAGGGGAGGGTTGAAGAGCTCTTATGAAGAGGCATAATGTTGTAGGGAGATGACAGGGAAGTCATAAGGCGGCAGGACTGAAGGAGGAGGAGAGGTGAGTTGGAAGATGAAGAACACCTGGCATGAGGTGTCAGGGGAAAATGAGAAAAGGAAAAGGTGTGCCACGAGGATGCGTGGATAGGTGACGTGGAGAGAGAAGGACACATGGCAGCTGAAAGGAGGATGATGGACTGTGGAAGGGCCATGC
>JASDQU010330692.1:0-12885 GCA_032191745.1 Picea mariana | reverse complement strand
AGGAACGTGGTTGGTCTTCAAACCAAAGTTGGAGTTTCTCCATTCTTGATTCACCTTCCTTGTGTCCTCATCATGAATTTCATGGGATGCATTTTCACTTTCAGGTGTCTTCTTTGTTACAAAATTTTTCAATACTTCCATGATCTCCCCTTTTAAGCCATCCATCTTAGTATCCAACTTAGCTTCCATTGAATCCATCATCTCTTGTAGTTCATCTTTTGTTACTATCTTCTTTTGTGAATCATTTATGTCCCTACGCATTTCTTCACCTTCATCAAGAGTCCAAGTAGGATTTTCTGGAGGCTTAGTTGGTGTATAAGTTCCCCTTTTGGGTGGCATGTTGGCCAAGTATCAATTTTGAACCTTGATTTTGAGGTGGTTCTTCTAGACAATATTTCTTCTATTGTATCTCCCAAGTTTCATCCCTTATGGGTATGAAACTTTCTTTTATGTAGTTCTATGATATTTCTTCCCTGCAATTCCACAGGTCTGATCAAAATTGGATGTGCCAAGTGGAATTTATGGTAACTTCCCCACAACTTGCCGATTTTTGGCCTTTCCAGGAGATCTCACTTGTATAGAGTGCCCCACCCAAAATAATTGATATAAAATTTTGAAACTCACACCAAAAAT
Source organism: Picea mariana (assembly GCA_032191745.1). Lineage (NCBI taxonomy): Eukaryota > Viridiplantae > Streptophyta > Pinopsida > Pinales > Pinaceae > Picea > Picea mariana. The sequence continues at coordinate 12,252 of JASDQU010330692.1, read as the reverse complement.
ACTACAGACTGTCCACGATCTAATGAAACCAATCCCACACAACTTGGATACTCTAGGAAGAAGTTATGATTGTTTTACCTGGAACACCTTCTTGAGACTAGTCAATAGGACTAGTTAGATACCCTATCTTACACAAGGTGTATCTACAAATTTAAGATGACCCAGAAGTTGAAATTTTTACCAAAGATACCTTTCTAATTTCTGTAAATATCCTCCACAGTTTAGGGTCTGAAACATTATAGAAAATTTGTTATAGCGCAAATGTCGCAATGAATCAGTTCAGGATGATTCCAGAACCCTATCTTGTACACTCTGTATCTCTGAAAGTATAAGGCCTCAGGAGATTAATTTTGAACCCAACATACCTTGATCCATTGACTAAATATTCTCCAAGCCGTTCCTTATGAAACATTGTAGAAACAATGTTATAGATAAAATGCCAAGGTGTCTCAGATGTAGCAGTGAAACCCCAAGACCTTGAGCTTTGATACCATATGTTAAGAACCAAACATCAATATAGCATAGAAAAACCTCATGAAAAGTACTCAACGCCTTGAAAAAGAGATAATTTCATATAATAATCCTCTTTGAGGGGGAAACCTCTTCTTACCCCACTTAAATGTTCAAGTACAAGATGATTCAAAATGAAAATGTCTCCTTGGTATATATAGGAGACTAGGACGTATAATTACAAATAATGGCCTAAAGTTGACATAAATAAAATAACATTACTAATATAATATGCCCAAATTAAGGGGTAATGAGCCAATATTAGGGCTTAACAATCAAACTCCATCCCCCCTCATATAGTCCAGGCCATAATTCATTGTACCACAAAGATACCCGAGAACATGTTTTTCTCCCACTCAATGCACTCTCCTAGGCTCCACCATAAAATGACTAAGATTGTTGACAACAAAACAAATATTTGGTCTGGTGTTGACCAAATACATCAACGAATTGATCAATTGATGTTATAATGTGGGATCAACCAACTGTGACTCAGAAGCACTGAGCTTCTTCCACTTTGTAATCATGGGTGTGGACATGGGCCTACAATTCTCCATCTGGAATCTCATCAAATTGTCAAAAGAATACTTCCCCTGTCCTAGAAAGATGTGTCCAGGCTCCTGCCAAACCTCCAACCCCCAAAAATAATGCATCAGTCCAATATCTTTCATCTTGAACTATGAAGAAGGGCTCTCCTTTCAGCTGGTAATGAGTCTCTCAACCTCTGTAATAAAAATATCGTCAACATATAGCAAGAGTATGAGAGGATCCTCTCCAACCGCAATGAATTATAGTTTGGGATCTGTCTCACTCTACTCAAAGACAAACTACTGTAAGTAGGCATCAATCCTATAATACCAAGCTCTGGGAGATTTTTTCACCCCATACAATGCCTTCTTCAGTCTGCACACATGAGACTCTCTCCCACGCACCTCAAATCGTAATGGCTACTCAATGTACACCTCCTCGTGTATGAGACCATTCAGAAATGTGGTATTCGCATCCATCTAATGGATCTTCAAACCCATCTCTGCTGCAATAGATATCATTTCCCTGGTCGAGGTATATCTAGAAACCAGAGTGAAGGTCTCATCATAATCAACTCCCTCAACCTGTGAGAACCCTCGAGCCCTAAAATGAGCTTTGTAATTCTCAATGCTTCCATATGCAACATATTTGAGATTGTACAACCACTTAGAAATCACCCCTGACTTCCCCTTACGTCTACGAACAACCTCCCAAACATCATTCATCGTGATGTGTTGGTAGCCATTTCGCATTTTTATCCTATCCTTATAAGCTGCCTACACAAGTGTTTTGGAACCCTTGATTCTCATCGCAATCTTTTGAATAAAACAACACTATTATATTGCGCATTCGCACACTTGCCTTTGGTTTTCATTTTCACGACTGCAAGCGTGAAAACCTTGGTTCGAAGTCATGTCGATGGCATTAAAATTGTCACTAGATTATTATGGTTATTATTGTCTATGTGTTCATTGCATTTCCAATTCAATTATGATCACACATTTGGCAAGACACCAAAGCCTTTACTCATTTGGCATTTTTGTTATTAATATGACTTCATTTTTACAAGACTGTGATGATATTCTAATTATTGTGATTGAGTCCTTGATATAATGGTGGTTCGATGTTCTATTGTTTTTGATCGAATTCAATGGTTTCATAACAATGCATTAACATTGTGATTAGACCCTTAGTGCAATGGTTTCATACAATGCATAAGTTTTATGGTCAAATCCTTATTCCAAATATTTCTTTGTTTTAAACCATGCAAACACTATTGTTGTGCAAATATTTGGGTCGACTTATCATATTTTTTAATAGTTGTTTGATTGGCACTGTTTTTAACACACACCAATAGTCAATCACCATAGGGCCGTCGATTGTACATTCGATATGAATGTTCTTCATGGACTGTTTCGTTCCACCACCCTCGCACACTTAGGCATTAATTCCTTCCTTCTATCTCAGGTTACCTCTATTGGTTTTGGGGAAATCCCTGAGCTTTCGATCCTGCATATACCCTGTCCAAACCCTTGTCCCTTTACCCGGCTCACTGCGTGCTCTCTCCTATGGCACCTGTGGTGCGCATAGAACCTAATGGCAGCCAAACACTCATGCTATTTGACAATGCTCGCAAAGACCTGTAAAATAGTGGCTGGTTAGTCTTTATCCAGAGATTTGAGGGTTTCAACCTTACGGTCGCCCAACAATTCGCCCTCACGTTTAACAGATGCAGGGCTAAGGTTGGAGATATCCAACTCGATCTAAATGAGGAATTCCTCAGCTCAGCTACAGGCTTACCAGTTAAAGGGTAGAGGTGGTTTAATAATTCAAAAGTAGACGAGGTGTCGTGGCTTCTCCTATTCACATTGAGGAAGATTGTTAATTGTGATAGAGGTATGCCTGTCACTGCCCTCAAACCCAGGTGGCATGATCTATTGGCAATTTTTCAGCAGTTTGTGACTTGCGAAGGTCGCTATGGTTTGGTATTTCTGTATCATCTTTGGTTATTGATGAATTTTATAGACTACCCTCTGAACATGCCTCACTATTTCCTACGTAGTCTTTACAAAATGTCCAAACGATTTAAGCGTGAGAAGGCTAATAGCAACCTTTTCCATCACTGCTTGATCAAAATCATTATCGTTCATCATTTGAGCCTTAGTGGTGACTGTTGGCAAGCCTTCCTATTAAGGAATGGATTTTCCACTTCCGAGTCTATCCAAGTGGACAAGGTTGTGGTCACTAAAACCCTGGTTGGTCCTGCTATGCCACCTCCTACCCTTCTACCCCCTGTCAAACCCTCGAATTGCCCCAACTTTGACCTACCCGATACCATGGCCGACTCGTGTGCTAAAGACAATACTAAGACCGTCAAGAGGCCTGTAAGGAAGCAAGGCAAAGGTAATACTGGTGTCAACAGTAAGGGAAAGAAAAATGCACGATGGATATCGAGATGTGCTCAGAACAAGCCCAAACAAAGCATTGACCAAAAGCCTATCGTCTTGAGTGAGGATTCAGACTCTGAGATTGAACATTTCTTAGCCGAGGAATACCCTTAATCTCATGGCCTCTACTCTATGGAACCCTACGACTATGTTTCCAACATACCTCCATGCCTCAAGAATGACCCTAACTTCCTGGGACTTAAGGTTCACAGTGAAACCCCTAGTAACTTGAAAGAACCCTTGCCTGTAATGCCAAGGCCCGATCAATCACCTTATACTCAATGCAATTCCTGGCTTGAACGTTACTACATGGATGTTCCTTTGTTGCAATCTAAGATTAAATCATTAGAGGAACGAGTTATTGTGTTGTCAAAGGAGAACGACAGGCTACAAGCCAACGAGAAGAAGCAAAAAACCACTGGTTCAATTGTCTTCAGAAATGTTGAGGCAGTAATGGCCTTTGTCAATTCAAAGTTATCCTGATCGAATCATTTTCCTATTGCCTAGGTATGTATTTCAACATCGATTTTGTTTTATGAGTTGGTTTGAATTAGTATGACCGAGTGGGTTTGCTTTCGATTAGTCCTGGTTGTTTAAATAGATTAAAAACAATTATGTTTGCTTCAAATTACCAGAAATGATTTCGTTTTGTATTTGAATTAGCACAAAATATTTCGTTCTGGATTAGTATAAACTATTTTGTTTTGAAGATTTGTTTGCTAAAATCGAGTATAGAAATGTTCTGGATTAATACAATTTTGTTGTTCTTGGATTGTGTCGGCTCTGAGTTAGCTCGATTCGGTTCTGTTTGGTTTGATTTTGAAACGATTCTGTATGTTTTAATTAGGATAGTCTTTTATGTATGCGATTCATTAATATCAAAGATTGGTTTGATAAATACAATGTAATCTATTGATTCGAAAAAACAACTCTGTTAGTTTTGGATTTAAAAATGATTTTGTTAAGTTCTGAGTCAACATAAACTATTGCGTTTGTATTGAATGAATATGAAAGATTTGCTTATCGGTGATAGTCTGTTTTGATTGAGATTGATTCAAAAATGATTTCATTGGTTTCGAATTATCAAAATGATTATGTCTGCTCCGAATTGGTAATAAAAAGTGTTTGACAGACTACATATATCCTTGTTACCATTCGGTTAATCAAACACGATTTATGTCTGTTTCAAATTGGCATAAAAATTTTGGTTTTTTGTGGCGTGAATAATTTGATTTGTTTCAATTAGTAATTAAAGATTTGTTTAATAGTCCGAATATATTTCTGTTATCATTTGGATTGATTAAAAATGATTTTGTTTGTAAATAAGACCAGCTACAGAATCGTGAGATTCTCTAGCTAGTCTTAAAATTTAGATTTTTGTTAATTTTAATAATAAAACATTATCTAAACTTGTTTATTCTTGTCCACCTACAGGTACCTACGAATTTCAATGGAAAATTGGACATTATGTAGCAGTTTAGAACATCCTTTTGTGATATAGTTTTGTTTTAAGTTGTTAGTCATAGTCAGAAATAGAGACTTGGGAGATTGTTCCCAGATTTTTTGTAAACAGTTTTTGATAATTCCCACAGGGATGTTTTACCCTGTGGCCTTTAAATACTTGTTATTTTTTGTAAAGAACCCATCATCACTATTGGGAGAACAAGAATATGGATTTATGATGATACAGACTCGAATGGAAGTGGATCTTTTGTAACAGCTTTAGCTTTCAATTTATCATACTTTCTTTCAAGTTGTGTGCATTTTAATTTGTGATTAAGTCATTGACTACTTTAGATATCAAGAATTATTACAGGTTAATGCGTCGTGATTTAAATTCTGTCCATATCTTATGTATCTCAGTTTTAGTACAGTAATTACTCTGTTTCAATTTAATGAATTAAAGGTTTATCTTCTTTGTTAAATGAATCATTTTGTACAAATTTTTGTATACGGGTTTATCTAATTGTGATGGTTTTTAAATTATAATATTGTTGTCGTTTTACGTCTTGTTTGTTCTGTGATTGATATTCAAAGAGCACTGTTGCTTCCTGTTTACAAGAAGCTTGTGGAAAATCTGGTGCGGGTTTCCTCCCATCGAATAGTTGAATCAGATACTTTGCATGGGACAAATTGGAAAGTGTTACTTTAGGTTAGATTGTTATTTGCAATTCGATAGATAATAAATTCGAGAATTTTTCAGTAGTTTAGATAGATGTATAGTTTAGTTTTATAGTACAGATTGTTATTTCAATTATTCAGCTTCGATAACTGTCATTTTATTTTTGTTTCATAAAATTATAAAATTCAAAAATAATAGCTTTGCTGTCATAGGACAACTCACGAATGTTTTTCTTCAGGTTTCTGATTTAAAATCTGTAATCTATAAATATTGTACATTTGTAGTTGGAATCTAATTCTGTTGATAATTGAACATTTAAATTCATAGAATTATTGCTGTATAATATTAGACAATAGACTATATATATTTATTTCAGATTTGTTTATTAGTTTGCTTTAATTATTGTTTTCATTTAGATTAGTTACTTCAGTTAGTTTTCTTTTGTTTTCCTAGGACTTAGATCGGCCAACGGAGCCGCTAAACCCGTCGAGGTGGATCATCCCAAACGGCTTGGGTTATTTAGACAACCCCAAACCGGATCCACTCGTCCAGATGACGAGCGTTCATTTTCACCCGTCAACATGATGGAATTGTACTCTTCCATCATGAAATATCTCCAAACCTATCTACCAGAAGCCTCCTCAAAAGTGGAAGGCTCAGACTCTCTGATGATGCTCACCATCAAAAGATAGTTGAAAAATATCCCAGTAGGCTTACTCTCCCTCACAGCCTGCCTGGGATTCCCCAAAGAACTTTGTTCCTCCTTTAGAGTGTCTTGAAGCCACTTGGGCTTCCTCCTCTATGAAGTAATGTCCCATGGAGGGGACTCCTCCTGCTCAACCCCATCACCTGAAGTCTATGAACCTGAAGTAGAATATTGAGCATATGATCTTGAAATATGAGGATTAGTAACATGTGATCCTGACATGTGTGTCCCTCTGCCCTATGGACCAATCATCAAACCGGTGGACCTAAAATCTGTATCACTGAAGTCTGTGGTAGACTCACCTGAATCTGAGTTGATTACTTCTCACCCTTCTAAGTCCCTCATGACTTCCAAACTTTGGTAGTCCAATCACAATCTCCCTCAACATATTCATATCTCCATGATGCAAATGGGACATCCTCCAATGTCATAGATCACAAAAAATCATTGTTGTTGGTAGTATGATACAATGCACTAGATGGTTGAAACATGATCTTGTACAACTTCTCATGTCGAGTCCCAATCAATTTGTCCGAAGTGATACTAGACCCATTGGGAAATAGGAGCACATGTCCATCATGTAAAAACACCTCATACCCCCTCTCCTCAATAGTAGAAACTAAAACCGAGTTCTTCTTCAAGCCAGGAACATATAGAAAATCTCTCAACAACATGGGAGGTTGAGACTCCCTCTGAAATGATATTGTCTCACTACCAACTTCCTTGACCACTCAATCATCTCCAAGAAATACCTCAAGATAACCAATCTTTGTAAGCTCTATCAAATTCTCACAAGCACTTTTCATATGAAGGGAGGCACCATTATCAATATACCAAACACTGGAATGTGTGGCTCTAGTGGAAAGACACACCACTAAGGAAAACTCCTTATCGAACTTGGTGGAAAACTCTTCCAGCTCAGTTGAAGCTACAATCTGTTTCCTCTTCTTATTGAGACATTGCACCTCATAGTTCCCAAAGTCGTGACATGCAAAGCACTTTAATTTGTTCATGTCCTTCTTGCCTTCAACCTTCAACTTGTTCCCTACCTTAGGACCCTTTTTAAACTTCTTCTTGTTGTTATAAGAAAGAGCCACAATATCTTCATCATTACGAGTAGATGAACTCCCATGCACATACCCTCTCTAGGTTTCCTCCTGAACAAAGTCATCCCAAAGGTGTTCTCACTTGGGAAGATTCTCCCTTGCCACAATGCCCTCAACAAAAATAGCCCATTGTTTGGTCACGCCATTCAATGATGTTCTCACAAGTTCATTGTCAACAATGGCCTCCCCAACAACACCAAGTTCATCTCTTACCTATTTCATCCTCATAAGATACATGGCCAAATTTTCAGCCTTAGTCATTCTAATGCTCTTCAATTTCTCTCTCAAAACCATCTTCCAGTTCTCATTTGTACTTGGATACAACTTCGTCAAGGACTCCCACATCTCATAGGAATTTTTCTTTCCTGTCACATGAGGAATTAAATGGTCCTTGATGGCATCAAAGATGATTATTTTATCCTTGATACTCTTCTTGGTATATGCTACCAGAAGTGTAGCATCTACAGGTATTGTTATTGGGTTTGTTGTCAAGTTCTCAACAATGTCCCATAAATCACTCTCCTCTAGAACTAAAATCATTCTCTCTTTACAAGAACCAAAATTTACTACCCCATCAAGTTTGTTCTCAACTCTTAAACCTGTATCCATTGAACCTTCTCGGCTGAAATAACAAATGATAAAATTATATTCCTCAATTTCTATGCAAAAAATCCATACCGCAGTATGGTTGCCACAGCATTTAATGTTGTACGAATTGTCTAGAAAATTGTGCCACAATTTTTGGGTTTGTTGTACCGAATTTCCAGCATTAAATTTGCCTTGATTTCTGTTCCAACCTGCCTCGAAATGTGTGCACCTCCTCTTTTTTACGAACTGTACTTTTCTTTGTTGTATGACCTTTCCAAAATCCATACTGTACGACCCTTTGCTAGTTCTACCCTCTGCCTCAAATATTTGTGTTGTACCTTTTCCTTGGAAAACATGCAAATGCTAAACAAACTTCCTCTCTTCTCATGCTCGACTTCTCTCTCTCCTTTTGCTTGCAAAACTCATGAAGAATAATGTAAATGGGGGCACCTCCTTACCCTAACCGACTCAATGAGGGAAGTTGAAGGGATTCTTAATCCAACGGTTGAGATTGGATTAAATGAGTGGTTGAGATTGAATGTCCATTCACTCACCTCCTTCACTTAATTCATAAAGTCACTTTTAATTCATATCTCATGAATTAAATGACTAGGGTCTACATTAAAAAATTTCCCACCCCTAGGCGCTTAGGTGATGAGAAACACTTCCCTAGGTACTTTTTAAATATTTTTAACTCTCCCTCTTAACGAGGGAGGTTGTACTCACCACCCCAAGCTTATCTCTGAAAGGTGCAAACTTCCCTTTCCCAAAATATTTTATGAGTATGTCCGCAACCTTCTCATCTGTGGATATATACTATATCTCAACTGCTCCTCTATGAACATAATCTTGGATGAAGTTCTATCGAATCTCAATGTGCTTAGACCTGTCATGAAAAAATGGATTCTCAGAGAGTTTGATACAACTCTGATTGTCACAGTAGATCACATTCGGTCTCAACTGCACACCAAATAATCCAACCAACAACTTGCGAAGCCAACTGGCCTCACAACTGGCCTGACTAGAAGCCATATACTCAGCCTCTGCAAAACTCAAAGCCACTGACTTATGCTTCTGAATGAACCAATACACCACTACTGAGTCCAATCCAAAACAACAACCTGAAGTTCTTTTCATTTAACTAACACATCATGCCCAATCTGAATCAGTATAGCCCACCAATTGAGCTCCATCCCCTCTCAGAGAGTCCAGGCCATAATCCACTCTACCAAAAAGATACCTGAGCATATGTTTTTCTTCCACCCAATGCACTCTCCTAGGCTCCACCATAAATTTACTAAGAGTGTTGACATCAAAATAAATATTTGGTCTAGTGTTGACCAAATACATCAATGAACCGATCAACTAACGATATAATGTGGGATCAAGAAACTGTGAATCAGAAGCATTGAGCTTCTTCCATTTGGTAATCATGGGTGTGGAACTAGGCCTACAATCCTCCATATGGAATCTCCTTAGAATGTCAAAAGCACACTTCCCCTGTCCCAAAAATATGTCTCTAGGCTCCTAACAAACCTCCAACCCTAAAAAATAATGCATCAGTCCAATATCTTTCATCTCAAACTTTGAAGCAAGGCTCTCCTTCTAGCTATTAATGAGTCTCTTAGCCCCTATAATGAGAATATCCTCAACATATAGAAAGAGTATGATAAGATCCTCTCCAACCACAATGAAGTACACGTTGGGATCCACCTCAATCTTCTCAAAGCCCAACTACTGCAAGTAGGCATCAATCCTAGAATACCAAGCTCTGGGAGCTTGTTTCAATCCATACAATTCCTTATTCAGTCTGCACACATGAGACTCTCTCACATGCACCTCAATTGCTAATGGATGCTCAATGTACACCTCCTCCTGTATGAGGCCATTCAGAAATGCAATATTCACATCCATCTGATGGATCTTACAACCCATCTTTGTTGCAATAGAGATCACTGGCCCGATCGAGGTATATCTAGCAATCATAATGAAGGTCTCATCATAATCAAATCCCTCAACATGTGAGAACCCCATAGCCACAAAACGAGCTTTGTACTTCTCAATGCTTCCATCTGTGGCATATTTGAGTTTGTAGAGACACCTACAAGTCACCACTAACTTCCCCTTGGGTCTAGGAACAACCTCCCAAACATCATTCTTCACGATGGAATTGTACTCTTCCATCATGGCATCTCTCCAAACCTGTCTGTCGATAGCCTCCTCAAAAGTGGAAGGCTTAAACTCTTTGATGTTTCTCACCATCACAAGATAGTTGCAAAATATCTCAAGAGGTTTATCCTCCCTCACATCCTGCCTGGGATTCCCCACAGAACCTTGTGCCTCCTTTAGAGTGTCCTGAGGCCACTTGGGCTTCCTCCTCTCTGGTGTAGTGTCCCATGGAGGGGACTCCTCCCTCTCAACCCCATCACCTGAAGACTATGAAATTGAAGTATAATCTTGAGCATACAATCCTGAAATCTGAGGATCAATAACCTTTGATCCTAACATCTATGGCCATGTGCCCTGTGGACCAATCGTCATCAAAACTGGTGGTCCTGAACTCTGTATCATTGAAGTGTATTGCGAACTCACTTGAATATGAGGTGATGAATGCTCACCCTTCTTAGTACCTCGTGACTTCCTAAAGGCTATATCCTCCTCAAATCTCACATCCCTTATCACAACTGTCTTCCTCAAGGAAGGAATGTATATGCGGAAAGGCTTTGAAGTCTCACTATACCCCCAAAAAATCCCATTTTGTGTCGTGGGATATAGCTTTCTCATGTTCTCATAATTCTCATGTTCTCATTAGGGACATGTGAATATGTAAGGCACTTAAAAATCGGAAAGTGCCCAACCTCAGGATTATTCCCAGATAAAGCCTTCTCATGAGTCATATCCCCCAATGCTTTGTGTGGACTCCTGTTTTGCAGATAAAGTGCAGTGTAACATGCATCAACCCAAAGAAAGAGTGGCTTCCCATGATCATGCAACATGGCTCTTGTAATCCCAACTATGGCCCTGTTCTTCCTCTCAACAACCCCATTCTGTTGTGGGTTGTAATGAACAATTAACTCCCTCTTGATTCCCTCTCCTGCACAGAAGTCATTAAACTCCTTGGAGTTATACTCACCCCCATTATCTTTTCTTAGTAATCTTATTTTCCTCCCACTCTGGTTCTCCACAAGATATTTCAATTATTGGAACTCATTGAAGACCTGTCCTTTGGTCTTCATGAAGAAAATAAAAGGCTTTCGAGATAATTCATCAATAAATATGACATAGTACAAACAAGAACTCAATGATACATAATACATAGGACCACATACATTAGAATGAATCAGATCAAGTATACTTGTTTCTCTGTTGTCACTGCTTGGAAAATCATTCTTGGTGTACTTTCCCAAGGCACACCCCTTGTGCAACACCTAGTTCCCTATACTGAAATTTGGTACTCCAATCACAATCTCCTTCAGTATCCTAAGATATCCATGATGCAAATGGGCCATCCTATGATGCCATATCTCACAAAGATCATCGTTGTTGGTAGTATGATACAATGCACTAGATGGATGAAATATAAGCTTATACCCCAATCATGTCGATTCCCAATCACTTTAGCCAAAGTGATAGACCCCTTTGGAAATAGAAGCACATGTCCATCATGGAACAACACCTCATACCCTCTCTCCTCAATAGTAGAAACTAAAATCTCCACTACCAACTGCCTTAACCACCTGGTCATCGCCAAGCCCTACCTCAAGATCACCAATCTGTGTAATATGTGTCAAATTCTCACAAACACTTTTCATATGGCAAGAGGCACCACTATCAATATACAAAACACTGGAATGTGTGGCTCTAGTGGAAAGACACACCATTAAGGAAAACTCATTATCGAACTTGGTGGAAAACTCGTCCACTGTAATGATCCCAAGCCAAATTCTTTCTTGGAATCACTAACTAGTACTGATTTATTGAGTTATTAAGTGCATACAAGATTCATCAACACATGGAGATCACAATATATTCAAGATGTAGAAGCACAAGCAAAGATCTGACCTTTTATTATGAGAAATGTAAGATCAATACAATAGATGGCCAATCTGGCATAAACCTTAGATGGCCGTACAAGCAATAGATATGAGCTGCTACAAAATGCTCCCGCTAATACAAAATAATGCCTCCAAAGGCTGAATAAGAAATGAAGATCAATACAAGCAGATCTGAATGCCAAACTCTCCA
>JASDQU010330690.1:0-12900 GCA_032191745.1 Picea mariana | reverse complement strand
CTATCTACAACATCTACATCTATTTGGCCCTTAAATATGAGAATGTCAAAGTTTACTTGTACCTTAAAAGGAGTGGCGCCTCCAGAGTGGCTATTGGATGTCGATGCGTCGCTAGTGGGAATCCGTTGAAGAATCTGGGCAAAGTTGTCCATCATCGCGTTCCTTTGTTTCTCGAGGGCCTCCTCGAGCAACATTTTGATAGGATCTCCTTCTCCCTCATCTTTCTTTTCTTCCCCCATGGATGGTCGTCGGGGTTTGTGAGGCGGATCTTGCAAAGGCTCGACTAGATCAAGCCCCAACTCCTTATACCCCGACCTTGTTGGGGACATCCAAAGAAAGATCGAGAACAAGCAGACCGCTTTAATACCACTGATCTGGATTTATGTAGGAACACAATGAAATACAGAAATACACATAAACGCAAAGATGCAGCAGAAATAATACTTCATTTCATTAATAACAAATGACTGAAAAATGCTTACAGACAGAATGGAAATAAACTAGCTAGGGTGTTGGTAGCTTATCTCTGAGAAGAGATGTGGTGGCTACTGGCCTCTGAACTCCCTGTTACAATGAGGCTCTAAGGCCTATATATTATTGAGAAATAATGGAAAACCCTAAACATCCAAAAACCTAACCCTAGGAGATGAAACGCCAGAATATGGGCCCCGTTGGGGTAAATTGGTACATCAATTTCCTGGGGTCGTAACTTTGGCATACTATCTTCGTTTGATGCACATGATACATCGTTAGAAATATCTATCCGAGGAATACACTGCTCACAACGAACATCAAGTTTGGAATAGACTCATATTCGCTAGAGAATTCATGCCCAAAAAATATCATTTAGGGCCTCAAAACAGCTCCGGAAGTTCAGGACCCGAAGAACTGCTAAAAATAGTAAATTGTGCTACAGTTAAGGAAACTGAAAAACTGAAAGAAACAATGGTGTGGGTCCAAGTGGAATAGGTGGGTGGCCACCAATATCCACCTGGATCAATTGGATGAGCGTTTTATTTTCTGCATGAGCATTTCATTTTCTGTGATTTACAGATGGATTAGTAACTAGACGAGCATTCGATCATGCCCTAGAACGAGAACAACCATACACATGAAGGTCTTTCTCGCGCTAAACGTGGCTCTTGATCTCTTCACCTATAATCTGCAAAAGAAGTCAGGTGCATGTCCAGGAGGGGTGCAGTCTTGAACAATTACAAAGAGCAAAAGAAGTCTGGTGCGTGTCCAGGAGGGGCACAGTCTTGAACGATTATGGAGAGGCGGACACGGTTTCTATTGAACCAGATACACAGCCTTGGTAAGGTTCCATGAGCAACCAGTTTGAAAATGCGGCATTTGAATCAATGGATCAGGGTTTTAATGATGACAAGAAGCATGCAAATAAAAGAAAAATCTAGAAGAATACCCGTGCAATTTGATTGTTGACTAAAAAAATGCAGACCCGAAAAAAAGGAAAATAGTTGGCTCGTAATGAATGGTGAATCTGTGAAGCGACATGCGAAGTTTTGTTTTTGTTTCTTTCCCATCGTTTTACTTTGCATACTGGTTTTTATTGTTTAGTTTGAGTTTCATCAAATTTTAGTTTTTACTTTAGTTGTAGTTGTAGTTTAGTTTATTTTATATATGTTTAAATTAAGAGGATCGTGCTTCCTTGTATTACTGGTTTATTTAATTATCAAATGTCCTTGAGAACATTCTAGTGGTCAAAGCCATTATAGGCTTACATCTATTAATGGTTAGGGATTTTTTATGGTTAGAGCTACTAAGTTGTGATTTTAGCTCCATAAATATCCATTTGTTTTCATTGTTTCCATAGACCACCAAATCCATATTTGTTTCTAAAAACACAAATGGTTCACTTTTACCACAAAGGAATTCATTCACCATTTTCAAAAAACTCAATAAAAATATTCAAATTATTCACATATAACCATTGTAGCAAGATTCAACCATATCTGTATTTGTATTTGCATTGGAATTTTCTTACAATGCTGATATTGTACAATTAGTTTACTTTTTTTTTTTTTTAACTAGTCTACCTATAAGCCCTAAAATACAACCCTTGCATTGGAATTTTCTTACAATACTGATATTGTAAAATTAGTTTATTATTTTTATTTTCTTTTTACCAGTCTACCTATAAGCCCTAAAATACAACCCAAAACCTTTAGAAAACAAAAAAAACTTCTACATGAAAGCTCGACCTAATTAGATGACAACAACCATGCAATTAGAGTGTCAAAACTTGATTTAATTTAACTCGAGCATGTAGACAGAGGTGTTGTGCATGAATTTGTCCAAGATATGGAAGAACATGAAACAATGGGAAAGGAAGAATATTTGAAAAAATAAAACTTCGAGAAATTAGATAATGGGGTATTCACATGAAAACTCTGCGTAATTAGAGAATGGGCGCACCAAGATTTGTTCACCAACACTCTTGGACAAGTTGAAAAAAGGCTCCGCACCAATGAAAAATGGTCTATGGCTTCTATGAAGAAACACTACCTCTGGTCACGTCCACAAGAATTTTTGAAAGGATTCCAATGCTTTTGTGTAACCTGTACATGTGATTCTGTGCCGCTTGTTTTTCTGCGAGTGTGATAGTTGAGTAATTGATTTATTGCTCTTTCTATAAATTGAATCTATCAAAAGCTTTTCAAGATTACTTAAATATTAAATTATATTGATTTTTTTTTAACTCAATCATATATAAATATAAAATTCAAAGATTTAAACGTTGAAACTTTTATCATATCATATCAGTCTTATATTGATTTTTTTTTAAGCACGAACCATTTCAGAGGAGTAACATTAGTTACACGTAAAGACCTTGGAATTATATTAGGGTTAGGATTCGTATCATGTATAAATAAATTTAGAATTATATTAAGGTTAGGGTTCGTATCATGTATAAATAAATTTGTGAACAAATTTTATAGATATTAAATTAGATAGTTCAATTTTAAATTTTTTTTAATGCAAAATGTATAGTAGATTTAAATGAAAAATGTAAAACAAATCTAAATTGTTTATGAATATTTATCAACTATAATTATGTGGTAGTGGTAATTTACATATACAATCATAAATAAAATACACTAAAAGTTATATTAAAAATTAAACAATCATATGTAATATATTTATATATTCACATGTCTGAATAAAATATTTTAACTATGTCAATTATTTATAATAATAAAATGTAGTTTGAAATATGAATAACAATAAACTATATATATATTTTAACTAAAATATTTATACATGTCTAAATAAAATATTTTAACTAACTATGTCAATTATTTATAATATTAAATATTTATAATAATAAAAATGTAGTTTGAAATATTAATAACAATTATATATATATATATATATAACATGAACTTAGTATATAATTAATTGAGTTAAATATAAAATATATATTTTTAGTGATCAACAACTTTATAATAATTAAAACATATTAATAATTGTAATCTTATTAATGTGAATCATTCACTGTGCATGCAAAACTCAATCTAAAATATATCTACTCATTTAATTTGGGAGAGAATATTTGATAAATTAATGATATTTGGGAGAAAATATTTGATAAATTAGTAATATCTGAGAGAATATTTGATATATTAATTGATGTAATGTGTGAGAATAGTTGATATTTGAAAGTAGTGATTGACATTAATTCATTATTAATTATTAAGTTGTATTATTAAGTTACAATGCCATTTTCTTGACTTCACATCGTGATGAATAATTCCCAACGTTGCATTTTGATGAAAATTTCCCCACGTCGCAATGTCACGAACATTTCTCGGCATTGCAAATGTGAAAAACATTTCTCAACCTTGCAATGTGATGAACATTCCTCAATGTTACAATGTGACAAACATTCCCCAACGTCGCAATGCGACGAACATTTCCCAACATCACATTCTAACAAACATATTCCAACATCGCAATGTGATGAACATTTCCCAATGTTGCATTGTGACAAGCCTTTCCCAATGTCCCAATGTCACAAACATTTCCTAATGTCGCATTGTCATGATTGCTTCCCAATGTCACAATGTGGTGAACATTTCTCAACGTCACAGTGTGGCGAACATTTCCCAACGTCGAATGTGACAAACATTTCCCCACATTGCATTGTGACGACCATTTCACAATGTCAGAAAAGTAAAATATGATTCTACAATTTGTCGAGTGTTTCCTGAGATCGCATTGCAATGATTTATTGCCAACATTTCTTTTTGATGAAATATTCTCAACATCGCAAGGTGACGAACATTTTTCCACGTCGTAATGTGGCAAACATTTCCCAACATTTCATTGTGACTACCATTTACCAACATCACAAAAGTAAAAGATGATTTTACAATGTGTTGAGTGTTTCATGAAATCACATTCCCAACATTCCCAACATTGCAATTTGCATTGTGATGAAATTTTCCCGACGTTGCAATGTGACGAACATTTTCTAACATCGCAATGTAACGAACATTTCTCAACGTCACAATGTGATGAACATTTCTCTACGTCGTAATGTGACGAGCATTTACCATCATCACAATCTGATGAACATTTCCTAACATCACAATGTCACCAACATATCCCAACGTCCCATTCTAGCGAACATATCCCAACATCACAATGTGATGAGCATTCAACATTGTCGCATTGTGACAAACATTTCCCAATGTTGCAATGTCATGAACATTTACTAATTTTGCACTGTCATCACTGTTTGACAACATCACAATGTTACAGAAATTTCTCAATATTGCAATATGACGAACATTTTCCAACGTCGCAATGTGATGAACATTTCTCAATGTTGCAATGTGACGAACATTTCCCAACGTTGCAATGTGATGAACATTTCTCAACATCGCAATGTCAGAACATTTCATGAAATCGCATTGTGAGGAATATTTACCAACATTGCAATTGACGAACATTTCCCAACGTCGCAAATTAATGAATATTTCTCAATATCACAATGTGACGAACATTTCCCAACATCGCAATATGACGAACATTTCCCAACATCAACCACATTTCTGACAAACATTTCCCAACATCGTAATGTAACTAACATTTCTCAATGTGGCATTGTGATGAACATTTCTCAATGTCACAATGTCACAAACATTTCCCAATGTCGTTTTGTCATAAACATTTCCCAATATCAGAATGTCACAAACATTTTCCAATGTTGCATTATGATAAAGATCTCTCAATATCACATGAACATAGATTTTCCCATTGTCATAAACATTTTGAGTTGTTGCAATGTGACGAAATATCTCCCAACATCACATTGTGACGAACATTTCCAATACACAGACACACCACCCATAGTCATGGGCATGATTTTTTGTGGTCTTCTATGATTAAAGTCAACCATAGTCATAATCATGGTCAACCTTGGTATCATGGTTTGTCATGGTCATGGTTAATATTTTGTATGTATGTAATAACATATTATTAATGTGTTTTTACTTTAAAATAACATTTTCTTGCTATATTTATGGGAATTGAACCCGCGTGGGAAGGATAATAATCATTCCTCGCAACTATGATATATTAATAATTGAACCAGCGTGGGAATGATAACAATAATATATTAATACTTTATTAATGTATTAATAATTAATAATTAATAATGTATAAATATATTAACTATGATATATTTGAGCATTACAATGCGTTAATACATTATTACAAGGTATCATTTGTATAATGTAGTATTACATTATTAATGTGTCATTAATTTATTAATGTATTAGTATCTTATTTATGTATTACTTTAATGGAGTATAAATACCTTATTAACTTATTATTACTTTAAATAATTTCATGCTTTAATATTTTTTTAATGTATTAGTGTTTTATTAATGTATTCTATTAATAACCACCCGGATAGGGTGACACAAGGCCAAAGCAGGAGGACACTTGAACGGGACAGATGGTGAAGAGATTTAATGTCTTAGGTCGCCATCCTCAAGGATATAACTCCCCATGCATCAAACTCTGATGGCATTTAACTCAGTGCACCAGGATGAATGCTCCAGCCACACCACAGGTACTAAGAGCTTGAACCAGTCCTGTCAGCCTTCAATGGCGATGGGAGAGGTTTCAATGGTCCTCAACGACATTAAATTTGTCCATGGTGCGCTCATTCTCCTGCTCGCCGCTAGAAGCTATTCCAACAGTATGTCTCTCGGCCCTCTCGACTCATCCACTCACTCTCTCCGTGCTTTCTGTGCCTACCCAGACCACCATTTCCCCTCCCCCACCCCTGTGATTTTTTCCACCATGCCACGGGACAGAGGCAAGCCTAGGTGAGCAAGCGAAAACAAAAATGCCTACACCTGTGACAATCGAATCACAGCTTCCCAACAAGCTCTAATTTCTCACTTCATTCGTCCCTGCACTCACACCAACAGCCCTCAAACCACCATGCACACCCCAAAATTGGAAATTCTATTTCCCAAGACCTAGACCTCCCTATGCACTCCAAAGGAGGAGACCCCGTCCCCCACCATGCATTCTCAATTGCTGCCTCTTCTCTCATCGACCATCGCTTCAAGGGCAGAGATTCCTTTGAGCCTCAACTTGGAAAAAGAGGAGGCTCCACCTCCTCTTCAGCATACAGGGCCACCCTCTTCTTCTCAACCAGGCCCAATCCTGGAGCTTAAGGAAGATTCTCCCTCCGTCCCCAACTTTCAGCCTCGCTGGTGTGAAGGTGGATGCATTGTAGAGGAGGAGATTCCTCCCAGCTGGCAAGTTTATGAAGGTGGAGAGAACATCCATTATCTGGTCGAGGAGCACCTTGAACTCCTTTTTGATATCAGGCAACGACAGGATGAGCAGGCTCAAGGACAAAGGATCATCAACCAACACTTGGATTTGCAATATGAGGCCTTCTCAAATGCCCCAAAGTCTGCAAGCTACCCCACGTGCAAGCAGAAGTTTGTCCCGGCCTTCACTTCCAATGGACACCCACGTTCCCCTATGGCTTGAAGAGGTCCATACCAGACTCTATTTTCTGTCAAGTATAGTTTCAAATATTTTTTATAGTTGCATAGTTAGCATAGTAATGGCGACTCAGAATGAAGCACACCCTCAACTAGCAAGTTGGTTTTTTGTACAATTTTGCAAACAATTCAAAGCCATGATAGAATTATCATCGCTTGGAGCCACCTGTCCTGATTTCCCTTCTGTGGCAGGACAGGTGGTTGCCAAATGACTTACAACTGTAAATTGATGATATAATACAAGGATCCACCTTTTTTATTTACAAAAAAAAAGATGTATTCTAATAATAACATTACTAATTAATTAATACATTACTAATTTTACATTTGTACATTACAATATATATTAATATATTAATACTTTAATTTAGACATTATATTAATACATTACAATATATATTAATGTATTAATACTTTAATTTAAACATTATATAATGTATTACCATTAATTAATTTAGATAATTACGCCGAAAGGCGTATACCTATTGGAGATGGGCACACTTAATCATTTTTTAATCTAAAATTCTAATCTGATGGCTAACAATTGAAGATGCTAGCATATTCTTAGTGGTCCTCCCAAATTAATGAATGTGATTTACTCTTCATAACTTCCTTGTATTTTTGAATGCATAAGTTAACCTGTTTACTTTTTAACATTTACTTAATCATATTAAGAAATTATTGTACCACCATATAATTGCCACGTTTAACTGATTAACCTTTGGAATTACCACATTTGAAATTAACTTTTAGATTTCCTCTCTATGTGTGTTTCAACTATGCGTGCGTTTCAACTGTCCGGGAGGAAGCATCGCCTTTAGACATTCACCAGCCACTTTGCAACTGTGCTAGTTAATACTTTAAGTTAGTAATTTAAATTAATACACTAAGTAATAAAATAAACTAGTAATTTAAATTAAGTTATATTAAATAATAACTTAATATATTAAATAGTTTAAATTAAGTTGTATTAAGTAAGCAATAAATTACTTATTACTTAATATACTTAATAATTTTAGTTAAATAATTTAATTTAAATTAAGTAATAATTTAATTATATTAAGTTGTATTGAGTTATATTAACACAAAATGTTTTATTAAGATGTATTATTTAATTTAATACATTGTTTTATTAAGATGTATTATTTAATTTAATACATTAATCCATTAATGTATTAATTTAGACATTATATTACTAAATTAATTATATTAAATAATAATTTAATTATATTAAGTTTAACTTGATATATTAAGTAATTTAAATGAATACATTAATGTATTCATTTAGTAATTAATGTATTAATTTAGTAATTAATACATTAAGCTAGTAATTTAGAAATTATATTAATATACTAATACTTTAACAATATTAAGTAATAGATAATTATTAATTATTATTTATTTAATATATTAATTAAATAATACAATAATTAATAATGTATTAATACATTAATATACATTAATAATTAATTAATAGAGTATTATTATATAGGTATTAATATATTAATGGTTGTCCCCATTACATGTTCATAGTCAACTAGCAACAACCACTTTATAAAAGTGGTTGATATAAACCCATTTTCCACATTTACAAATTAATGGCAGACGTATATCAACTACTTTTATAAAGTGATTGTTGCTAGTTACTATTCACTAATAATAATAATAAGTATTTGTTTATATTAATAATAAATACATTAATTATTCCAATCTGTGTTGAAAAGTCATCGGTTCAAAACCTAAGTCACCGGTTCAAAACCTACCGGGACAAAAAAAATCCAACCATGTTAAGGGTTGGTGTGGCTCTGGCAGAGTGCGATCCTCGGGTGATTTTGATGGCTTAGATACCCCTGAGTCGTGGTTTCTCAAGCCAAAGGTTAGTCCCGATGCCAAGAAGGTCCGGACCAATTAACAAACAAAAAATAAATAAATACATTAATTATCACTAATTATTAATAACTATTTATATAGTTAATAGTTGATATTAAATTAACAACTAATATTAATAATATAATATAATATTAATCACTTTTTACTATAATAATTTAATATTAAAAAATAGTAATCCTAACTTTACCAATAATTAATGTATTAATAATACATACATTAACCCTAACCTTATTAGTAATATATTATTAAAAACTCTAACCCTAAAGCCTTCAAAGTTATTAAACTTATTTTATTACTATTGTGAAAAAACAAAAAAACAAAATTCATTAATAGATTGAAGAGTTACTCTAGCCAAGATTTCTTAAATACAAACTGATTGCAAAAAGACAAATGACATAATTCATTAATTTTACCCTAGCAAAGATTTTTTTGAATAAAAAGGAAGAATATGAAAGGAATGGTAATTACAACTGCCATAGTAAGTGTAAGATAGATATGGCAAACATGGCACAAATAAAAGATTAATAATGAAGTAAATTTGTTAATCATTCATTGATTTGGAAAGACTTAAAAATATGTCAACATCTTTAATTGATAACCATAATATTAGAACTTATGATTAAAAAATCATTAAATATATCTATTTCCAATAAATATATATACTTAAAAATGAGAATAAAAAACATAATATGATTTATAATTTAAAATTGATACAATTTACATGATATCATAAACATAATATGATTTATAATTTAAAATTAATACAATTTACTTTATTACATGATATCATTATAATTTTTTATATGATATATATTTTAATTATTTTACTATAATATAAAATGATAAAAAAAATTACATATAAAAAAAAATTACATTTCTACCATTTACATAAAACTTAAAATAAAAAACATAAAAAGTATAGCCATTATAACTTGAAATAAAAAACACTCGAAAACAAATTTACAACCATTATATCTTGAAATAAAAAACATTCGAAATCAAATTTACAGTTGACGGACAGGGAGAAGGAAAAATTCCAGAGCGTGGGATAAGGCGCACTTAAATGGCTTCTTGTCGATTTTCCTTGACAATAATCAAAGCATGTGAAACTTTAATTTACCAGAAAAACTGAACTCACCAAAATTGAAACGATCTGAAAACTCGATGGAACAGCGTCCGTGAAAGATACTCTGTCAAGCATGTCCGTTGAGGTTGACGGACATGGACGACCTCCATGAAACAGCGTCCGTGGAAGATGCTCTGTCAAGCATATAAGCTGAGTTTGACGGTCGGATTTGAAAGCAATGAATTAATTGAGCGGTTGAAATGGAGCCTGTCAGAGGTGCTCGTCTACTTCTACCCTTTAGCTGGCAGATTGGCTGAGTCTCCCGACGGTTTTCTACATGTCAAATGCAATGACGAGGGTGCCCAATTTACAGGGGCCGTCGCAGACGCCACCCTTGACGACATACTCCTCAACAAAAGTTCTCGCACTATTCAGGATTTGTTGTTTCCGATGAACGACTCTATCTGTGCCGACGGCCGTTCTCTTCCCTTGCTTGCAGTTCAGGTGGTCTGTCGTTTCTGCATTCATTTGATTATTTGAAGATTGTCTTTGCATTTTCAGTATCTTCTTCTGATAGAGGCAACCAACCGGAATCGACCCCTGGACCTCCTGTCTGGGATGGGCACTCCGATCCTTCATTCTATGTATAATAATTCAAAGGTTAATATTTTTATAGTTAACTGAAATGCCTGTGCGGGCAGGTGACGCAGCTTAAAGACGCAGTGGCTATAGCATTCGCATCGAATCACATACTCATGAACGGATACTCAACATGGCACTTCATCAACTCATGGTCTGAGATCTGTAGAGGATCTCTCCTCATCGCAAATCCTCCGTTCCACCATCGTTTCAGACCAGACTCAATAAAGAGGAACGATAAATACATCCAATCCCTCCAGGCCCTGCAAAGGCCTCTTCCGCTGTCTCGTGATCTGCAGGAGGCTGTATTTCATTTCGGGAAAGACACAATGACACGCCTCAAGAATCATGTCAACGCAAAAAAGAAGACGGTAACAGTTTTTTCGTTCTTCAAAGCGCTGGCTGCCCATATGTGGGCGGCCATCACACGGGCGCGAAGGTTAAGAGCAGAAGAGGAAACTACCCTCGTCTTGTCATTGGATTGCCGAGGCAGACTCGTTCCGCCTCTACCTACTTCATATTTCGGCAACGCCATTTATGTCCAGCGTATCACTACGAGGGCGGGAGAGCTTCTGAGCAATGCCGGCATTATATTTGCTGTCAGCCTTCTTCAGGAAACCATAGAGACAGCACAGAGAAATGAAAGGATTAGATTGGGAATTGAAGAGTGGATGGAGGATCCCTATTTAGTTTCCGCCCAAGGCGCTAACGTTGTTCACATTGGAAGCTCACCCAGCTTTCCTGTCTACGAAAACGATTTCGGATTCGGGCGACCGCTGTGTGTGAGAAGCGGAGGCGGTAACAAGCGGGACGGTAAAATCACACTGTTTCCAGGAAATGAAGGGGATGGAATTAGCGTGGATGCGGAGATATGCCTTTCGCCTTCTGCTCTGCATTTGCTCACGTCCGATCCTCATTTTCTCCTCTAACCTCATGACATGACAGCTAATCTAATTTAATTGTGGTCACGGGTATTGACACAACATAATCCTTCTTATTATTATGGGAAATATTTGAGGAACAGATTTGTTTTTGAGGTACAGAACCTGGACAGATTTGCTTTGGAGTAGAAAAATGGGGTTTCCTTTTATTTCATTGCTTTGGAGTAGAAAAATGGAGTTTTCTTTTTTTTTTAATTTTGCAGTATTGTAAATGTTTTTATTAAATGAATGATTTTTTTTAAGGTAATTATATTTGAGAATATTTGTTTCAAATCTGGTAATAAATTGTTAGATTCTTAGATTTTAGTGATTATTTCTCAATAATAAAAATATCCCAAAGTGTTTCAGCATGTTGAAACCATTTTTACATTTAAAAATAAATTTTAAATAACAAAAAATAATAATTTCATACAGGATTTCAAAAAAAACCTAATTCTTAAAATAGTTAAACTACTTTAAATTTATAAAGAATGATTTTGAGTTATGTACAATTAAAATTGTAAACATTTAATTTTATTTTTTATTTTTATTTTTAATGGTTTTGTTTTATGTATTTTTATTTTTATTTTTAATGATTTTGTTATGTACATTTATTTATTTATTTTAATAGTTTTGTTTATTAAAAAAAAAATTAATAATTAAATCACCCAATTTCGTTTTATTTCAAGTACATTTTGCTCCGTTTTGTTCAATATGTATGGTCAACTTTATACATGATTATCTCATAAAATTCTATTTCTATGTTATTATGTTTATTCAACCTTGTACCCAGCTGTGGGAACAACAGTTCGCATCCATTCGTAGGGTAGCATGCCCTAGAAATAAGGTTTCCAGTCTGTCATGGGGGTTATTAAAGTAACTAACGCTTGTCTTTCCTGCTTGGCCTGTAGTAAGAGCTTGTCTCTGTTGGGTTGGCAGCTTATTGTTTCCCTGTGAGTGTGTGGTTGTGTGGTTGAGGGTATATATATATATATATATATATATATATATATATATATAGTTTTTTTTAGTAGTAAGAACGGGTTTAAGGGGAAAAAGAATATATATATATATTTTTTTTGTTTTTTAGTAATAAAAAAAATCTAAGAGGAGGAGAAAGAATCAAACATATAAATATTTTATCATATAAATTTAATTGAAAAAACCAACAAAGTAGAAGGTGCTCAGTTCTTGTTTTCTTCAATTAATGCAGATTGAAAATTACCAAAGGGTTCTTAGTATTACAAAGTGATTTGCCTCCTTGGCTTTAATAAATCCTAAATCTTCATATCATTATAGTTTGCTCTTGTAAACTTATTTTTTTTTT